>QBDW01002931.1:0-13522 GCA_003261595.1 Maconellicoccus hirsutus | reverse complement strand
AAACGTTCGAATATCTTTGTGAACAGCCGCCAAAACTAGCAGCACCCAGTCTTCCCCCCTTCAAGTTTCATACAAACTCCGCGCAGCAGCACGCATAGAGCGTAGAAAAACGCGAGAACAGAACCCGAAAACGAAGTTACAATCAAATCGAACCGAAGGGGAGAAGAAAAAAAAAGAAAATGAAAAAGATACAACGTGAACAGGAAATAAGCATACAAGACCGGTATTAGATTCTCTTGATATATAAGTTCTCCAAACGGGAAAGGAAGGTTGTACAGCGTGTACCGAAGGTCTAGGCGGAACGCCAACGAGCTAAATAAAGTTAAATACCATCGACTGGAAAACCAGTTTATCAGGTCTGGTTGGGCTACGGCTCTTTTACGAATATATATATTTTTATACGCGCTATAACGTGTGTATGTGTGCGTGCGTACATCGCACGTATATCCAGTTAATTTTGGTCACTGTAGGAAAAACCGCGTCGCATACATTACAATTTATACACGACGATAATGCTTTCTTAGCTAATAATACAACATTCTACCACTTCGACGATGAATTTTTCTCCCTTTTGTAATTACGAAATAATTTGGTCGTTTAAATAACGCACGCCATGTTTGATGATAATTCGCAGATATTCCAAAGGATCGGCGATTGTATCCTTCGTAACTCGAGAGAGTGAAAAAACATCAGCGATGGGTCATTTTACCTCCCACGATTACAACCATTAACCCAAATTGTAATGATGAATCAATATATCCGTCACTTTTCCATTTCAATATTCCCAAAATAGCCCAAATCGACAATTCCGATCAAAAGCCCCCACGAAATACCCAGAAAATTCAGCCAATCGTCCAAAACCTCTGGACAGCAATTGCTTCGGTATTAGTACATTTCAATTCCTATCGCGACGTCGTCATCCGATGAGTATAAAAAATCCACGTTACGCACCCGAAGCAGAATATAGTTGGCAATCTTGCCAAAAGAGAAAAACTTTTACACCGAATCAATTCCAAGCGTTCTCGTCGTCAATCTAATTGATATAAAGAACCAAGCGACGTATAACAAAGCAACGAAATAAACGCTTCGAATAAAAATCGCCGATGGCCTGTTCCAGATGAATTTTTTTTACGGCCGATAGAAGGTCGTAATGAAATTACGTATGATGCTAAATTCTCGACGCCTCATTTTGGGAACACGACTTATTACTACATTTGCGTTTGGAAATAAGTACGCGCGTTCTTATTATATAACGAATGCGTGAAAAGTTCACAGCCGTTTTACGCACAACGTCGCGATTTACGTGAAAATATCGCTCGAGTTTTAGAATTACAATAACGAGCTGTTAGTGACCTTTCCGAAACAGGGTGTTTTAAACTTCCAAACAGGCGAGTCTGCTCAAGACGGCTTGGCTTTTGGAATTGTTCTCCTTTCGAGAAGGTGCACGCCGAGAAAGAGAGAAAAAATTCTCAAACTATTCCTCTTCCACGCGTCTTTTCTCGAGCGTGTATAAATTTCGAATGAATTTTTCAACGCGTCTTTTTCTTCTCGTAATTATCAAAATAATACCAACAGAAAGCGAATAATTCGCAGAGCGTTGGAAATGAAAATTTTATGAAGCATTTTGAAGCTTATCGCGACAATAATCAACAACTAAAGTGGCCCTTATTTCCAAACTCCCAATTTTTCAGGTACTACCCTCAAAAACTGTTACCTACCATGGAAAAATGATTTAAAAATTTGATGCTAATTGGACAATATTTAACCGTGTTTCAAGTGAGTTGAAGGTTCGAGTCGAGGTTAGAGCGCAATGCGCATCAGCTACCACGAGCAGCCCGCGACACGAACACCGTAGCGCTCGGGCGTAAAAACGCCGATAAACGCGACGATTTCACGAATCAATTTTCAACATGTTTTTATTAGCTATGACCTTGAAACCCATTTTAAATGATTGTCCAACATTAGATCGTGATTTTCTAAAAATTTCACTCAAATTGATCAAGAATAACCCGTGCCTCAAACGTGTAAGTTAGTCAACTTGAATAGCCCGTCGCATTTCTATTATTCCCGCTAAGCCACGCGGCATGATCAGGAAAACGCCGCTGTTAAGCACGAAATTATACGTAATGTTGTGAATAATCTTATATATTAAAAGGATAAATATGATATTTATTTGATTTTGATAATATTGCCTATAAATGTCATAAACGTGTTTTCATGTTGGTGTTGCAATATTTAAGTTTCCATTCTCAATGAAGACTGCGAACATGCTTCATTTTTCAAAACCAATGCGAAATATAGACTAGATTTTTACTTCAATTTTATCTACAGCTATTGGCAGTATTTGAGGGGGGGGGGGGTCCAAAGGAAATTTAAAAAAATTATTTACTTTGATTTTTCCTCAAAACATAGAGGCGAGGGGTAGTGAGGGGATATAAAAAATTATGTTGCCCGCCGAAAAGTGGTGACAAAAAAGGCCTGGCTATTACAATAATTATTTTAGACGTTAATTTAAACGTAAATTTTTTTAATCCTTCAGAAGATGGAAGTCCAATTTTATATCAACATTCATTATAATTTTTTAGTTATCCAGAAGGATAAATTTCAGTTTCACAAATATGCGGAGCAATATCAAAAAGGAAAAATTTCAATTTTCAAGAAAATTTATATAATTTTCATTCACAGTTCGAACGAAAATTTTCGAAATTTGCATTCATCTACTCGGGATATTTGGAGAAGATGAAATAAAAAACTACTGTAATTAGCTGAATGAGCCTTTTTTCGTTTCTTAAGGGAGAGCAAGTTGATGAATGTTGCGACTGAGCAACTACAGACAACGGATTTCTACTGAAACATTAAAATTGATTTTATTGCACATCCCGAGTATTCCTCGAGGGTCAAGTTTTGCTTTAGTTCGCTATTGAAAATCAAAGCAAAAGGTACAGTTCATGGTACATTTGCAATTAACGCCTTCTTGAGGTGAAATAAATTGAAAAGAAAAAAAATCAAAGGTAATGTCAAATCGTAAATTTTACAAAATTTCAAAACCAATTAAAATTATTTAAAAAAAAACAGTTTTTGGAAAAGAGGAGGAGAGGGAGGGATAGATTTTCACGCACCAAGCATCTTCTGCACAGTGACAGATACCAAGTCGTGTTCAATTTAGAAAACGACGACATATTTATCACCGAATCGTAAAATAAAAAAACACCAATACAAAGTTATACCAATTCGAAATCTCTCAAACAGCATTCGATTGCTCCAAAACGTTCAACGAGGCTGGGAGCCCCCTCCCCGCCTAATTCCACCAGGGACAAAACAACTGAACAACTTCACGCTAAAATAACGAAATTTATATTCCATATCGAAGCAGATCAAAATAATATTCAAAGCCAATCCCATCTCCGATCTCTCAAGAGTTACAATTTCGTCACATTGACCAAACACAGCATAGTCACGAAAATCCCCCAGCAAAACTACCAACGCAGCAAGATGAAAAAATTACAAAAAGGAAAAATTAATTACGAAATTCCTGCACAAACACTTGGGCACCCCATCGCGTACCCTATCTCGTGTATATGCGCGAAGCAAGAAAAAATTTACACCTTTGAGCGGTAGGATTGACTCGGTATTATCGATTCTCAACAGACCCTTTTCAACATGCAATACACGTTCTCCTTTTTCAGGCTCTTCCGTATATACACGTCAAAACGCCCAGAAAATATTTCCAACCAGAGACAAGCTCCGCGCCTCCGTCTCCTGCCGAAAACCTCTCTCTGGTTCGTGCCACTGCCACCTCGCGAGGAGAAAAATTCGCTGACCGTTGAATTTGGGAAGAACGCCTAAATACCGCGAATATATTACGCCGACAACACGGAAACGCGAAGTAACGAAACACCTTCATCCGCGGATTTACTAATTTTTTGTCGATGTCGATTGTACACCGCTAGAGCTACATTACACATAAGTATACCACATACGTAGTAATTTCATTTTCAAATGGACACGCAATCGAACCCTTCTCTCTGCGGTCTCGCAATTTCGATATTTTTACACCAAGAATCACCCGAGCAGTATAATACCGAATCAACCTCATACACGAGGCTTACTCATCGTTGCGCATCGCACCTAAACACACTTCGTGCACCCAGGTGGCAACTTCTTCGACGAGATCTTCTTTTCTTCATACGCAAACGTTACCAGTTGAATCTCGTGAGAAATTCGATTACATATTTATCTCATTTCAACGCCGAGTCGTGGTAACATGGCGATGAAAAAAAAAACCAAACATACCGGATGCGAATACAAGTCGGAAAGAGAGAGAAACCCAATCCATTTCCATAAACCGTCTTTCGAATACGGATTAAAAATTCGAATAATTAAACTGAAAACCCCGGAAAAAAATTTTCGCCGCGAAATACGCCGCGAGTGATTTTCATATACAAGAGAGAATTATTAGTCTGGTTTGAATCTCATCATCGCCTTCGTATCGCGTAATACAATCATCGTCGAATTTAAATTTTTAATTTTTCCTTTCTTCGACGTAACTTCGACGTTATGAAAAATTCATCGCGTTTGTATCTCATTTTACCAACACTTTCCACCGAATATCTAGAAATTCGGATTCGTTACGAGTTTTTTCGTGCGTTTTTTTTCCATCATAACACAAGGCGCAAAACTTTCGAGTAAAATTAACCCGCTTTGTATCGTAATTTACCAAAGGTAACGGAAATTTTCACCTTTTCACATACTCGTTCAATTTTTTGCGAAAATCAACTCTCACAATACAACCGCTTAATTTCATCGACGTATTTACCAGACACAAACTCGTAATTACGTTTTTGTACTCCACCTCGCACCTCCCTCACCGTAGTAAATTAATCGAGGGCGTTGCCGAAAAATTCCATGTTAATTACCACGCAATCTTCCACGGTTTCTTTTCGAATATTTTAGCAATTTTGAACCCGACGTACAACCTCATTCCGCTGATACATCCGATGAAACTCCGTCGCGAAGTAAAAATAGCCAAACATCATCTTCACCGCGACCGGAACACCAACAATGAAGATAAATTCGTAAAATTAGAAAATTCGCAGAAACGAGCGTGATTTGGATTTTTATCGCATTTAAGGTTATAAAATTTTCATCGAGGAGGCTTTCTTCTCGATTTAGACTATTATTGCTTAAAATCCTCGCATGGTAAATCAAATACCCATTTGGATTTAATTACACATAAACTTTTTTTCTTATTTTTTTTGCCTACAGCTATAAAACCATCTCTGCCCAGCCCCCTCCAAAGGCGTAGAAAACGCGATAATTCCCCATTGCTGTACAATGTTTCCTTCAAGCGTATGTCACGTTTGTTCTATACGAATTAAATCAACACGAATCATATGTCAGGTGTGGTTGTAATTTACCACCTGACACAACGGTACCGATGGCAAATCGATCGGAATCATCATTTACAAATGATCGCAAAATTTTCAAAGTTCATTAGAAATTCCGTACATCAGCGCTCCAATATTTACTTTTCGGTTTTGATACAAATTAAATGCCTCTGTTGTTGAGCATGGCGAAAATCGAAAAAAAATTTTTTGTTTAGAAAATTCGCTACTTTTTCATTGCTTTTTAACCAAATTTTCAAAACCCTTTCAACTTGGAAAAAGACGTCCAACTCGACATCGTTTGAGTCATCCTCACCATTTTCACTATAAAATAAAAAAAAAACATTTTTCGGGGGGAGGGGGACGTACGATCAGTTGATCACACGGTATCGACATTCGAGAATTGTAACACTGGAAGATATCGTTCTCTCCAAGACAATCATTCGAGCAATTTACCGTTCGAGGGCTTAGATTCGTGGAAATTTCCTGCAATCGTCAGAACCTCATTCACTTCAAAATCCCCCACCAATTTCAACAATTCGCACATCCGGAAAACATACTCGAAAACTATCGTGTAAACAAATTACCGCAAAAAATTATCGTAACGTTTCATCCAACTAAATCCTATTTTCATCCGTGAACTTCCTCGATAAATCTATTTCGAAATCACACAAAAAGCATACCACCTACATTAACGATAATTACAAAAAGGTTAAGGTTGCTAAAGGAAAAGTTCTTTCAAATAGCCAAACGCGTAGTAGCAAGTACTTAAAATCTAAGCGAAAAAACCCGCCATTGTTAACGCACGTTCCAGTTAAACAACCTTGAACGCAGGAGTATCAAACATCTCAAGGAATTTTTTTTCTCCATCGAACTTCGCAACAATGTTCTATATTTCACGTCGGAGCAATTTTACGCCGTTAATATATTTCCATAACGTATGTAAAATACTATTCGCCGCATTGATCGTATTCAACGAGATATGTACATAATTGCGGTAGAAATTACGCAAATTACAAATCTTCCACTTACCTTCCACCTTTCGGCGCATTTTTTAGAAAATTCTTTAAATATTACAGTCTCATCGGGGTGTTTTTTCTTATGTTCTTCGCGGCAAGTCTGTACAAAAAAAGCGTAAGCGGTCATACGACCTCTCGGTTTCGAGTCCATTCTGCCTCTAGGCATTCTCGATTTTGTCTGTAACATAAAAATTAACGCGAACAATTAAATTCACGCCGATTTGGTAATTAGTTGAGCGACGACGTAAACATCATCTTCCCTATCGATCACTTTCCGATCGAAAGGTGTCGTATATGCGATAAAACCAGAAATATCGTATAAAAAATCTCAAAAAAAAAACCAGTTCGATAATCTAACATGTTAAAGCAATAGGACGATTTCGAGTGGAGAAAAAATGACAATATTTTCTCATATAACTAAAACACGAGTATTTTCACCACGTAATATACGGGCATCTACACAAAAAATTACCCGCAGCATTACACAACTGCTTCATTTCGAGTACAAACTCGGTAAAAAAAAAATTAATTAAAAATAAACCTCGAGTGAAACACGTTTCTTCATCAGACCGATCACCATAATCCTCAGAATTTTTTTATATTATCGAATAAAATTTCGCCGCGAAAATTCGTCGAAAATTTCGATTCCAGTTTCACACTGGACCTTAATCTGCATGCGATTCGCGTATTCGATCAGACATGCTAGAATAACCACGCGGAGATTAGTCAATTACGCATTTGAAAAAATAATAATAGAACGATGTATAATAACAATGAAATACGTCAAAACAATAAGCACGTGGTCTAATTTCAATATGATTGATGGGAAAATTGACAACGTTAAATAAGGCTAAAACGAAAACTCCAAGACGGAAAAACACCGGTATACGCCATAAAGAAAAACCACTTCTCAGCTATTTTACCTTCATAAATACAACGACCGTCTGTTCGTCCATCCGGAGCGAATAAATTTGATCCGGATTCGTTTTTAATATCGTGACCAATGGCCAGAACGATTCTTTTGTCTGTTTGCGCCTGTCTCAATTAAACTATGAGAAAAAAAAACCTTACGTCTTTAACCATAATACCAAACATACCTCGAACGGTTTTTACTTTTCGTTATTATCTTCCGAAATTTCGTCGACATTTTGGAAATTTTTTACCTTTTTTGTTTACATTTGAAAGACGAGATAAGAGAATATAGCGATTAAAAACCACCATTTTGCCGGAAAAGTTTTACAGTAAGTGATTATTAAAAATCGAATCGACGATGATAACTTTACTTTCGTTGTTTACAAACTACGACGCTCATTATCTGAATTATTTCGTAGAAAATTCGATACAATTTTTCGACAGTTTTTTTTCTTCAGCGGAAAAATCCAAGTTCTTTATGTATATTTTATAACGTCGAAATAAAACGTAAATTCGACCCATTAAAAATAATCGGACTTTCATTCATCCACAAGTATCTTTATTAAACACTCATCGCGAAGAGTTTATTACGAGTATTTCGCAATCAACCAAGAATTCCGATTACAAAGATCTATACGACCCGAATGACTTATAAGTTGGCTAAAAGTATAAAAAACGTGTGACCTTGCTCATGGCCGATTTCCCTTGCCATCAATTAACCGCGAATAATGGGAAAATAGAAAATGCCTGCCGATAAAATGCGCTTACTTTTCGTTTTTTTTTTTTTTTCAAACGAAGAAGGTTCCTTGAATAAAAACTTTCCATTCGTCGCACGATATCACATCGATAAAAATTACGTAATATGACGACCAAACAGAAATTACTACTTGAAAAAAGAAAAAAAACAAATAATTCTTCGTCTGTGACAAGAAAGCGCGTAAAAATCAAAACGAAATTATCCTTTATCCACAAATAAAAGGGCATCGAGGTGAATAACGCATAATACACGTACTAAGCATTATTTAATGCGAAAACGAGTCTAAAGCATCACGCAATATGATGAAATATTTCCCTCGTTATTTCTAAATTTGCGGAAATTCTCGGTCCTTTATCTCTAAACTATTTTGTAATAGAAAAAAAATTATGTAAATAATGCAAATGTCGTCAGAATTGGAATTAAATAAAATATTAAATGCAAATGTTGAAAAATCGCATCTTCAAATTCCAATGTAATCGATTCTTCGTGGGGGGAGGGGAAATTTCAGACGATTTTCTCCTCTACTTTAGCATTTCTCAAAACGTCACAATCAACGATTTCGTAGCAAACTACATTGCAAATTATACGAATATATATGCACGTCAATAATTGATCATGAAAATATATAAAACAAATATATTCTTCATCAACCTTTATTTTCGGACTAAACCAACGATTAAATAAACTACTTTTACGATAGGCTTTTGCTGTATTTTTTTTAATCCTGTGATGTTAGATTAATTTGCTAACATGACGCTTCAGTGAATTAGAGCCACAGTCGCATGTTTTGTTTTATAAATTCTTTTATGTATTATTTATTTTTATTTCCCCAAATGAAAATAATAGCCAACAGCTAATATATTTTACTGATAAAAATTAATTATTTCGTAGTGGCGCTGATGGTGTCGTGTTTGTGAACTAAAACTAAAGCATTTAAAATCAAAATAAGAATCCTTACTTTAAATCAAAACGAAAAACCTAAAAGCATCACCCAACAATTTCTTCTTTTTATTATTATTTTGTTAAAAATCACTGAAAAATTGACTTTTTTAAAACTTTAATTCTAACGTACCATACACAACTTTGCGGTTTATTAAACATAAATAAATAAAAACTCATACGCTTTTGACCGCCTCCTCCTCCCCTCATCAACGAGGTTGAATTTCAGATTAAAAGAAAATCAGTATTCAAAAAAAATCAAATAGAAAAACATCAAAATGAAATTATATAAAAAAAATAAATAAAGTATAAATATGACGTCACATACTGCCTGTCAACTTTACCCTCCTCACCTTCCTCCGACAACGAGGTCGAATTTCAGATTAAAAGAAAATCTGTATTTGAAAAAAAAAATCCAATTTAAAAACGTCAAAATGGAATAATAAAAAATAATTGAAATAAATGTAAATATAACCTCACATATTCCAACAGTGCTACCAATTCATAAAAAATTGCTAGATATTAATCAAAAATGAACAATTTTTGCATAATTTTTTCAAAAATATTTCGTGTTTTCGAGTTTTGTTACTTTTTGACAAAATTCACTTCCTTTTCACTGCTTTCATTACTTTCACTACCTATTAGAGACCCTGTCTGGACGATTTTTACCGCCTGCTATATTCCAGATTTTCCAAAACTTGAAAATCTTAGTCAAAGTAAACCTCGCAAATACCTCACATATTCCAAAATCCTACTATCGATATCATCACCAACGCCTCCACATTCTCATCAAATTTCTTCCAATTTCCTACCCCACGTCACAATTCAACTGCGACGAAAAACAAATAAAACTCGTCTCGTTAAAAACCACGAGATAAAAATACAACTACATTGTATTCCACTGACCCAGCATACTCGACGTTGAAACTGTATAAAAACCAACCATCTCGACGTAATAAACCCGATACTCGTCCGCTTCCACATTATCGTACGTATAAATTCAACTTTACGAACAAATTTAAAAACCAGCCGGCTTTTCAAGCGTCTTTATACGCTTTAAGAGGCGCGTAATTGAATAAAATAACGCCGTCGCCGCGTACGCGCGCGGCGCGCGGAAACCTCGTCAAAACATCATTATTTTTCAAATGATTTTAATTACGCTACAACGTCATTCCATTCATAGCGCAATTGCCCGCCGGCCAATATTAGAACAAAAGCGTTCTCCGTTACATTATCACGTGCCGATGCTAACATCTTATTGACAATGGATCGCGTGAAGGCGAAAATCCCTACGCTTTATCAACCAGAGCTTATCTTTTTACCTAGATATTTCACACCTACAACAATACACGCACATGTACCGCATCGTTTACTCAGGCTGTGTAATTTCGTCCATCGTATTCTCTCACCGATGTACCCGATGGATTGGCTTTCCCTTTCCTCTTCTCGACAACATGCATATCTCTCTTGCTCTCTGTGTTGGCGCGCGCATGTGCACCTTTCGGGGCTACCTATAGCTCGAATATTGTACGCCATTGCCATTTGGCGATCATCGTCATCGCGATGGCGCGAATGTAACCTCACCTATACTCAACGGAATACCTATATGGTGCAACAGCCATCGCCGCTTAACCGAAAAAACACCTGGCTCGCGTGTGAAACTAGTTACATTACCACACACAACCAAAAGCCCGCCAAATAACGCCACCGAACAGAAAAGCAAATACGGCCTCGTGCAAAACCAAACAATTCCATAAGATTATCAACCGCAGCATTCATAAGTAAATCTGGTAAAGTAAATTCAATATTGGGCAGATCTAATCATATCACAGACGTGTCGAAAAAAAGCTCCTTTTCTAAGAACCCATCGTTCCAACGATACGATCGATATCGAAGCAAAATATAGAAAAACCTTCGCTAGAAGATCTTCACGTTCAAATTAGTGATTTCTATTCAATTTTCACTTCCATTTTTTCGCAATCATAGACCTCCGCAAAAAACCATCACAGAAATACCTTCAAAAACTGCGCAAAGACGAGAAAAATCTGGCCGAACACGTACTCCACTTAAATTATCTTCATCATTTACGAGATTTCTCATTGCTTAAAGATACTTCACTTAAATTACTTCCATCCGTCAACCAAACGTTCAAAGTAAATTTATCAAGAGGAAGGAGGGAAGAGTGTGGTGGTTTCCACATATTTCTCTACAACGTACGAATACAAAAGTAACCCGTAGATTTCTACGTTGATCGCTGACAATCTCGGGAAATTGAAAAAAGAGAGAAATTTCAAAATTTGTATATATACGATGTGTACGGTTGATTTTGGCATAAGGTGTTTTTGGAATTTTCATAGGAATAAGATCAATGATTAACTACATATTGTCAGAAAATTTATTTTAGGAGGGAAAAGCGGTGGTGGGGGGGGGTAAAAATTCGTAAAAAATCGAATAATGAAATTCAACAACTAAAAACCAGACTTCGAGGTTTTTTGATGCACAATTCTCATCGAATTTTGAGTGTGCGACCTGGGAAGGTTCGACTTGGGAGTAAGAATTCCAATTTTCGAGAATTTATTCGTAAACAAAAGCGATTTACATCGATCTTCGTTAAAAATTATTTTTTCAAGTACAGATCTACCAGCAAAGATGATGTTTTTGCATTTAGACGAACAAAAATCGACCGGACACACTGCATATTTATTAACGTCATTTTATTTACCTATAAAAAAAACCTCGTAGGAAAATACACTTCCTTTTTAATTTATTTCGCGACTTGCAGAATTCTTATGGTAAATTATAAAATCCGTATTTTTCAATTCATATCACGTCACTTCCAAAACTATCAACGGCCAAGATTTTCAATTTCGAAAAGCTGGAAATGCTAGATTTTTGTTTTTGAAGATTGAATAAAACTATAAAATAGATATTAAAAAAAAATTAAAATAATTATCGAGATAAACGCGTGATATTCATAAAATTCCCACTTTTAAATTATAAATTAGGTATTCCTACAAAAAAAACTTTTCAAGGAAACCCTAAAAATAACATTTTTTTATTCTGACAGCGACGTAAAAAAATTAAACTTTCAACTATCTACGTTTTCATTACATAACAGGTCAAAAATACAATTTTATAATCACGCCTTCAAATAAATTATGAAGAAAATTCCTTTCTCGAACAAAACCTTACGAATTTCCACATCAAAATGTAATTTCCACACATCTCGTGAAACTCAAACACGCCTCTTACATAGAAAACCCTCCTCAAATCCCTCAACCAAAAACCTCTTCTCTTGACCATTCTAAAACCCACCAACACACGCCATCCCGAAAAGAAAACCCGATAAAAACACCGATTAGCAATACCGAAGACGCTTCGGGGACCGAGAAAAGGCATGTTTAGCAAGGTCATCCACATAAACACGTAACTTCAAGTTGTACAACAAAAATATGGAAAGTTAATGAAACATGCCGGCGTCCGTTTAAAATTCTACACGCGGATCTTCATCCGACCGGCCGACAAATTTACATAATTTTTTAACCGCCGTGTACACGAAACACAACGACGCCGGTTATTCGTTCCGGCTTCGAATTAGAAAAAAAAAACGTTTGAACGACGTATCATCGGTACACGTTTCTCTGCGCTCGATTCCTTCATTTTATCCTCGACAATTAGCTGAATAATCCTTTATTACGGATCTAGTTGAGAATTTTTTCATCCTTTTAAATTCCAATCAAATTTGGCGCTAAGCTTTGAAAATACCTTAACCTTACACGAGTTTACGAAACCTCATCTCGACGGCAGTTGTTTCGGACATCGTAATTTCCCAGATTTTCGTCCGCAAACACGTATCTCAGGCGAATCAACAACGAAGGGCAGAGGCCGTTATGAGAGAAAAAAAACCTCGAGTAAATCCAATATTGAAAAATAAGAAGCTTATTTTGGTGCTGTAAATCGTACGCTAAATCCATTTTCGCAACGTCGACGCGCTCGAGTACGACTAAAATTTAATACAATTTAATACCCCTTTTTTGCCGACGTTTCATAACGAATAAAAAGCCGGCTAATGAGCGTCGATATTATATTCGCTCGTAGTTTTATGAAAGTTTTAAATACTACGTATTTTATCGCCGTATAAATCTCGTTAGCCGTGTATCGTACCCGAAACCGAGTATATATTCATCGAGCGGACGAAATTTCTCTCTTATTCCATTAATAATCCTGCGTCCGAAATTGGAGCAAAACCTGCTGAAAATCGCCGTTCGCGAATAATACCATAACCTCGTATAAAATACTCGAGTGAATCGAAATCCGCTCAGCGTCATTATCGATCACTAAAGCCCGAAAATAACGCTCGAAATGGCAATATGATAAAAATAATCTAAATCTTAGATTCAAATTTGCCCTTCATTTTTTTCCAGAGTGCAGCAAGATAATCAACTCAACACTTCAATGCTATCAACATTCTTAGCAACAGATAACGCAAATCCAAGAACCAACGGGTAAAG
>QBDW01002928.1:0-10631 GCA_003261595.1 Maconellicoccus hirsutus | reverse complement strand
AAGTATAGCGAGTATTGCCAAGCAATGTGAGGGGGGAGGTTGGGGGCGAAGCACTCAACTAGCGTGGCTAGTATTGATAATAAAGTAACTTATAATAGGAACTAATGATGTGTTTTCATTCCGCGATTCGTCTTATTTCAAAATGTTAATCGGTTTTATTTTTAAACTCGTGCTATTATGGTTATCTACCGGTGGGAATACCTTATCGTTTTTACTTTGGGTGTGGCTTTTCAACTGGTTACACTTTGCGTTGGAGAGTTAATCACGATATGTGGTGTGTGAAAAATGATTCGGCGTGTAAATGCAAAAGTTTTGCTCATGGTCAATTTCCACGATTTATCAAATGGGCATTTCGTTGACGTAACGTGTGAATGATAAGTAACATTCCTGTTTAACGTTTTATTGCTGCGCTGTCATGGAAGTAGAAGCGTACTTGGTAATTTTCATGTTTGCAATTTCGCAGTTATCTCTTGTTTGCGTATTGATGCATCTGTGCAAGTTTTATAAAAGTAAATCGCCTCAAAGTTTCGCGACGAAGTTTTTAACCTTGTATTGTTTCCATTTGTTTTTGATTTATTTGTCTTGTTCGATGACTTTAATTGTGATTGTTCTTGGCACTGGAGGTGGACTTTTTACAACGTTTGTTGCTGTGGTGTCGTGTTTTCTGTTGCTGTATGGATGGATGGCATTGCCTGCGCTGAAATTGTTAATCGCTGTTGATATTTGTTTATGTTTTCGAAACACTACTTTGTACCTCCAGCGCGAGCGAAATATCGAAAGCGCTAAATTTCGTTTGTACTTGGTCATTAGTGTAGTCATGGCTGCGCTTTATGTGGCGTATTTCGTTTCAAATGTGGGGCTATCTAAGGTCAGAGATGACTGGAATTCGGTTTCTTTATTGCAATGGCCGACCGGAATTGTCCGCGCGGTGAAATTGGTCCCGTTCTTTTTATCGTTGTGGTACTTGAAGAAGGCGAGTATGGATAGTGCTACCGTAATGGCGAATTTCACCCTGTATATTCGTCTGTTGTTGATCATGGGCGGAGTTTCGAGTTTCTGGGACGTGGCGATTTTGTTATTCGCATTATTCGACAAAATCGCTGTTGTTGAGGTTTTCTTCAATTTGTCGTTGATGGGTGTGGCGGCCGAGGGGATCCTTATCGCGGTATTTTTCACGTTCAGGGAGAGTACTTTTCGAAGCACGGCTGTGAGATGGAACACCGGTCGTGATACGCGATTGTCGGAGTTATGAAGAGAACAAGAAGTCCACGGTTTTCCGCGCGGCGTCGTGGTTGCGGCGTAATTTTAGGAATTTTGTTGTGGAACCGGCATGAAGAAGAATTGCCATTGCAGGCGTCTTGTGGTGATCCCTGAGCGGAGTATGAAGCATTTGGGATGTTGAATTTGGCGTGTCGGGGAATAGATGAAATCCGGCCAAGGTGTTCTCGTTCCTCCGGACATCGTCCTGGGGAGATCACCCGAGCGATTGATGGAGATCGCAGTTGCGAAGATATTTCATCCATTATTGAAAAAAAACAATACTTGAATACTACTCTTATCGATGGTCTTCCTAGAAATCTAGCGTGGTTGTATCACGGATGATGAACGATATGTTAACGAATAAAACGCCTTGTTTACCTCAATTAACATAACATTCGTTAATTAGTCGCTAATTACGGTTAATGGCTAATCGTGGAAAGTGACCGTGATCTTCGTAGTTTTTTCTCGCGTTATAATCTAAATAATTAGTTTCGAAGAAGCGTTACTCTGTCTGTGTTGCAACACACAGGCGATTCCTTTCATCAAATTATTGTATTAGAAGTTGAACAAAAATTTAGAAAAAATTGAACAGCTAATAAAATATCCCTCGTATTGATTTCATTTCAAGATCAATCACAACTGAATAAATTGTCTTTTACATTGGAATTTGCCAATTTTGTTGATATGAGAGGCCGGGAAATAAAGGTGTGTTGATACAATGGTCCTTAATTAATTGGTTTTTATCGTGTGATAAGGAGTGTTAATTAGATCAACAGCATATGCTAATTAATTGCTTTTGATTTTAAGCAAATTGGCGTGGTTATGATATATTTTTATTTTTATTTTTTCTTGTCAAGAGCAAATGGTAATATTAGAATTTGTTAACGGATTGTGGAAGTATTAAAAATATAGTTAGTGGAGTTGTGATAATTGGAATATTTATTTTTGTGAATTTCGAAGAAATTTGCGCGTCTGCAACAGTATTGGTAAATTGTTTATCTATCGTTTTATTTAATCGATGATGCGTTAAAATTGTTCGATTATATGATACATTTCGAAGAATTTGAATTTTTTTATCGATTGAAGTGTGATTTGGTCGTGTTAGCGATTCGACAGTTTTTATGAGTAAAGCTTCAGTAATTGAGCTTTTTTTTTCGTTTCGTCGATTTACGAATTTTATTACGGTTGATTAATCGAAATATCAAATTTTGTTTTTTTCATGCTCAGAGCAAAGAATTCAATCGCAACATGATTTTACGTGATCGTTTTATTAACATTTTATTCACAATATTTTTCGGCGTTTCCTTCATTTGCGTTATTATTCATATTTGTAAATTTTATAAAAGTAAGTCGCCTCAAAGTTTCGCGACGAGGTTCCTGACAGTGTATTGTGTTTATCTGTTTTTGAGTTATTTACTATTATTTAATTCGTTGGTGAATTACTTTGCAATTGGGTTTGATTATTTCGGTGTGTTTATGAGGTATTATTTATTGCTGACGTTGGCATTTTTGAAGTTGATAATCGCGATTGATATCTGCGCGTGTTTTCGAAACACAGCGTTGTACTTGCAACGTTCCAAGAGCTCACCTGATTTGAAATTCTTGTTGTATTTGGTGTTCGGTGTTGTTACCCCGTTTATCTATGTTTTGGTGGTGTACGCGTTTAACAATGTGGAGTTTTATTCCGAAGATTTATTCACAATAGGGCTCATGGGGGTTCGTATATTGAGGATAGTTCCGTTCGTGTTGGCGTTATGGTACCTGAAGCGAGCCAGCATCGATAGAGCTGGTGTAAGGAAGCATTTCGGATTGCATGTGCGTCTGTTGGTGATCATGGGCGGATTATCGAGTATCTTGGATGCGGCGAATCTCGTTTGCGTTGTGATGAAACAAGACGCGTACGTGGTGTTGCAGGAGTTGACCAATATTGGTGTTTTAATCGAAGGCGTAGTCATCGCGGTGTGTTTTACGTTTAAGAAGGATACGTTCAGGGGTGTAGATGGGAGGAAAAACGAAGCCAACGTGGTGGTGGAGTCTTCGAAGGAATTTACCGAATGTTAAGGTGGATTGTTGTTGATTCAGTTATATAAATGTTTGGTATTGTGTTTTGTTTTTGTTTAGATGTAATGTATCTTTTCCTGAGATGTAATTTTGACAAAACCGTATTTGATTTATTTAACTTGTTGGTACCACAGAGGACGAAGTGATGCTCAAATTTGAACGAAAGCTGTTCTGGGAGGTATTGGGATAACTTGGATTATCTTTTGGGAGGTCGTCTTTTTTTTTACATTTTTCCCGATTTTCATAGATCAATGAAAGAAATCAGAAAGTAACAAATGTGGAAACCCCTGAATTTGAAATTGGTGGGCGCACGTGGTCAAATTCGTCATTCGATCTCGTTGCATCGAGAATATTTTATTAATTATGGCGAAATCATTTCAGTCGGTCTTGACCTTACATTCATTTGTTATCTGTGTAAATTTTTATCTGAAAAATCATTTTAAAATGTTTTCTTGAAAATGTAGTCGAAATGGTAATGACGATAGTATTACAATATTAATCGGCGTATAAAATGTAGATAATCAAAGGTTTATTATTCGGTTATCAGTATCGATATTGGCCAGTCTGATGTGTGCGGTATATTTAGCAAAAGAATTTTCAGGTTTTGGCAGATTTTAATTCAAACGTGTTGCGTATTCTCTCTATTTCGTTGTTCGATTTTTCGTTTCGAGCGTGAATGATGTGATGAAGTGTTGCATTCGTGGCATTGGTGAGCTTAATTACGAGTAATTCGAGTTTCGGTTTAGTTTGACGAGGATCGAGGTAATTTCAATATGATGGCGAAATGGAGTATTGTGGACGTTTTGATGGTGATGTTTCTAGTGATTTCGTTGATTTGCGTTTTAACGCATTTTTACATGTTTTATAAATCTGAACCTCCGCGTAGATTCGTGACGAAATTTTTAACATTGTATTGTTTTTATTTATTTTTATTCTATTTGTACCTGGTAAACGCGATGGTTAGTTTATTTGAGGTGTCGTTTGAGATGGAGATGTACATGACGTATAATCTATTATTAACGTTGGCTTTCTTAAAATTCATCATCGCGTTGGATATTTGCATGTGTTTTCGTAACACGACGTTGTACCTTCAGAATTCGACGAAATCGCGAAATACCATGTTTCACATGTATTTCTTGTTCGGTACGGTTACGCCTTTGATGTGCTCGTGGTTTGTTTACATGAAGCTGCCGCACAGAGCGAATGAATCTTTCACGTGGGCTCTAACAAGTGTTCGTGTATCGAGAATAATTCCGTTGGTTTTGGCATTTTGGTACTTGAAGAAGGCCAGCATTGATAAGGCGAGTTTAAAGGCGAATTTCCAGTTGCATCTGCGCCTGTTGGTGATCATGGGCGGATTGTCGAGTATCGTGGATATGGCGAGTGTGACTTGCTCCGCGATAGGTTTCAGATTGGATATATTACTCGAGCAAATAACCGACGTTGGCGTGTTACTCGAAGGAATCGTTATCGCGGTATGTTTCACCTTTAAGAAGGATACGTTCAGGGGGCCGGAGGCCGTGACCAAGGGGAGTAATAAAACCGAATCGTTGGAGATGGCGAAGAATCTAACATAAACCTAAAGACAGCTGTGAGATTTTAGTTTAGAGATTGTTGTGTAATTTTAGTGTTTACATGCGAAATTGTCCGGAACATCGACGGTGAGAATAGAACCGAATTTTATTTTTGGTGTTTTGTTTAATTAGTGGGCTTTGGATGTGGTGGATTGTGGTTCTTCAAGTGGACGAGTTCTGCAGTAGATTCGCAAGGAGTTCGATTCGAAGTTTGCCATTTGAAGAATGATTAGGTGAGTAGTGTTGGTGAAGGCGTTCGTTTTGGGGCTTATGTCCGCATCGAAAATCTGTGTTTGGAGAATTCGATTCTCAATTAATTTGGGAAAATATAGAGTGCTGAGAATTGGCCAAGATTGCGAAAAATTAACGTTTTGCGGGGTAAATTTGAGTAATAAATTCCAGAAATTATTTTGAATGTTTTTTTTTGGGGCTTCGGTAGGAAATTCATGAAGTCTATATGTATAATCTCAAATTTGGTTAATTTTTCTTGTTATCACTCATAGTACAGGCCAGAACCTTCTAGAGCGAAAATTGGTCCCGAGAAAATGTTATTTTGGGCCCTAGCCTCATTCAATTTGTACATGATACTCCAACAACCGGAAGAAACTAGGCGTAGTTGCCTGTTGAATTAAATAATTTGGAATTTCTCAAATCCTTGCAGAAAACTCAGCCCAGGATAAAATTTCAATTTTTTCGCTTTTGAGATTGAAAAAATATCTGAACTACGGATACATAATTTACTAGTGATTACAGGTAATGTGCCGGTAATTTCAGGTAATTTACCGGTAATCGGTGTTGATTTACCAGTAAATACTGGTATTTCAGCGGTAATTACAGATAAATCAGTAGAAATGGCCGGTAATTCAGCGGTAATTACAGGTAATTACCAGTGAATGGGGGTAATTGTTGGTAATTACCAGTAAATACAGGTAATTTGCTGTAAATACCATTAGTGGTAATGTGTGGTGATTTTTTTTTATTTTCTTCCTGGTAACTGTGGTGATCTTGACATCCTTCGTAGTAAGCTGATTTGTTGTTTTTTTAAAATAAATGTTTACTCGTAAATTAAAAATTTTCAATTAACGATATCTTCGGTGATGATTTGTTATGAATGTGTTATTGAATGGATTCTTATTTCTGCGAGCTTTAGACTTGAGTAGAGGTACGATTATAATTCGTACTTACTCCTCGTTCATTAAGAAATCGTGTCGATTTTTGTTGAAGAAACGAAACCTTTCTTACACGACTCACCTTGTCGTCTTATCAACTCTCTCTCTTCTGCTCCTAATGATTGACATGTTTATTCATATGTTCGATTACAAAAAAAATAAATGTTTTTTTTTTAGTTGTCATTCGTTCTTATTACTAATGCCACTTTAAAGTTGTCTATTCGACGAAATACGTATTAAATTGCGCTCGTCGCGTTAACGATGCAGATCGTCAATGTGTTATTTGGTGAATTTTTTCAAAATATTGTCGCTTTTATCATATTACGGCGAAGTGTTTGTTTGACGAGATTTATGATACGTTTGAACCACTAATAAATAATTTGCCGCGGATTTGCTCTCACAAATAGTTCGGTGGTTGTTTTGTAAAAATGGTTTCGATATTTTGGATTCTGCTTATTTCGATTTCCGTGTTGTGCATGTCATCGTTTATCTGCGTTTTGATACATTTTTATAAATTTTTCAAAAGCAAGTCTCCGCAGAAGTTCGCGACGAAATTTCTAACGTTGTATTGTTTCAATTTACTTTTGAGGTATTTATACGTGCTACACCAGTCGACGGAAATTTTCGAAATTACTCCGGCGTACGTTAATTACGCGCTTAATTACGTGCAACTGGTGATGGTTTTCTTAAAATTCTTGATGGCGATTGATATTTGCGTGTGCTTCAGAAACACATCGTTGTATCTTGAACGTTCGAAGAATTCGAAGAATTGGAAATTCGCGAGGTATTGTGTCTTGGGTATGGTCGCGCCTTTGATATTCATGTCAGTAATTGTTTATTTGGCATCGTTGAGGGAATGGGTTTTGGCGCATTATTTGTACTTATGGACTCTGACGAGCATTCGTGTATTGAGATTGATTCCGTTTGTGTTGACGTTATGGTACCTGAAGCAGGCCATCATCGATGAGGCGAGTTTGTGGGATAATTTCGCGTTACATTTGCGTCTGCTGGTGATCATGGGCGGATTTTCGAGTATTTTGGATGTCGCGGATATGGTGTTTCTTATGGTGGATTTTAACGGAGATGTGGGCATGTATATTCGGGATTTGATCGAAGTCGGCGTTTCAGCTGAAGGAGTGCTTATCGCGGTGTGTTTCACGTTTAGAGAGGATACGTTCAGAAATGTCGATGCGGAGGTTAATTGAATTGGTGACGGAATCGTTGCGGTTGTCAAGAGATCAGATGAGAGTTGGAGAATGTAGCAGATTTGCAATTAATGTTATTTGTTGTTTTTCGTTTGATAGTTGTTGATTTTTTGTAATTAGAGAAGTTTTTTGATTGAGAAAATGTGTGTATTTTTCGAAATCCTCTTGGGATGTTAGTTTTGTTTGTTTTGGGCCCCAAAATAATTTTCCAAATCATCGTTTGGGGTTTGGGAAGTTGAGTTGAAGATGGATTCTTTTCTGAGGTCGTTGATTTTGATGAGGATTTTTTAGGTTGCTCAGGAGAGCATCGTGGAGAACTTTTTGGAGGAAATGTATCGCTCTGTTATCCTAAGAAGAAGTTCTAATTCGTGAATATGTAGGATTCGATTTATTTTTGCAGCTGCGAAAAAATTTTTTATGATCGAGGGATTTCCTTATTGTCGTAGTGCTAGTTTCATGGATACATCATCTTACCAAAGGGAGCGTTCGAGCTTGGATATTCTCGGTTCAGGCGAATTTACCAGAAAGAAAGGAATGTTGGGGTCACGTAAGATGTTAGAACTGGAAATTTGAAAAAATGTTTTACTCTGTGAGTGATATGCTTTGGGAGATTTTTTGAGGGTTTCCGCTTCTCTTGGTGATGACTCGAGGCGAAATCTGGAATTGAGAATTGTGCACTGTTGGAGCATGTTCCGAGGATTTCTTACGTGTTATTGAGATCACTTGTAGAACATGTGAGTGCTACAGTATGGGAACATTACTGGATGATTTTTTGAGAATATTAAAGCGTTTTTAATTCGAGTGGTTTCTCGCGTGATTAGATAATCTTTTTGTATAGTTAATCGCTCATTTCCCATTCAGTTGGTGATGATCTTCGGTGTTGATTTTCCACTTTAGAGTTATTTACTCGAAGAAATGCGTTCTTCATTCGAGCTTGGTAGATTAGTGGGTGCTAGTTGTTGATGGCGTTGGTTACGAAGGAGTTTCGCGGTGAATTTTCAAGAATAATCGTGTCGCCGAAGTGAAATAACGATGTGATTTCAATAAATTGGTGGATCTTTTCGTTTAGCTGGTGACTCGGGTGATGGGTTTTACTGAGCTTTCGTCGAGAAGTAGCAATGAATGAAATATTTTTTGAATTGCGATATCGGCCGCGATGGGAATGCTTTTTTTCGGTAGAACGACCAAAAAAATTTTCCGTGGTAGTTAAATTGCACAATGAAACTTGTAAATCCGCTTATACGCATTCCGAGTATGGTAATTTGTATTTTTTCATTCGTGTTTGTTTAAATACATTTTTACAAATTTAGCAAAAGTAAATCTCCGCAAAGGTTCGCGACGAAATTCTTAACAGTGTATTGCATTAGTTTAGCATTAGTCTATTTGCATATATTCACCGTAGTGACGAGTTCTCTGGAACCTCCGATAAAGTACTCTGATTTCACCGAATATTATTTGAGGCTGTTGATGGTTGTATTGAAATACCTAATGGCGATTGATATTTGCATGTGCTTCAGAAACTCAGCATTGTATTTAGAACGTTCGGCGAAATCGCAGAATTCTAAATTCGTCGTGTGCCGTATCCTCGGCGTGGGTTTGCCATTGATTTTCGAATCACCAGTGATTTATTTGATTTTAATGGAGGAATGGAATGCCGCGCAGGAAGTGTTTTTGTGGATTTTGATGAGTCTTCGTATATCGAGAATAATTCCGTTTGCGTTGACGCTGTGGTACCTGAAACAGGGCAGAATCGATGAGGCGAATTTGTGGGCCAATTTCGCGTTACATTTGCGTTTGCTGGTGATCGTTGGCGGATTGTCGAGTGTTATGGATGTGGTGGACTTGATTTTTCTGGCAGTGGGGATGGACGAAGATGTGAGCATGAGTTTTCGAGATGTGGTCGCTTCTGGTGTCGCGGTCGTGGGAGTAGTTATCGCGGTGTCTTTTCACATTTAAAGAGGATACGTTCAGAAGTGTCGGTGTGGAGGCGAAATAAGACAGCGGAGTCGTCGCGGCTGTCAAGTGCTGCCTAGCTTGATAGTTCTCGCTTTTCGTAAATCCGTCGAGGAAAAGAGGTATTACCGAAGTGACTAAAATTCGAGGATATATTCGGGTAATTACTAAGCTGATCCACGATTACGTTACTTTTGTTTGTGGTTCCATTTCGTTTTCAATTTGTATAATGGCTTTGCTGTTGATTTAGCTCTTTAGAGTTACCTACGTACTTGAGGAACTTCGTTATATATTCGAACTTGGTGTATTATTCGTCGCTGGTAGTCGATGATGGTGACTGTTAATGCATTGTTTGGTGAATTTTTTGAAATAATTTTTTTCCCATATACGAAATAAAACATTTTCAATTGGCTTACGGATTTTCTCGTTTATTTAGTGAGATGTTCGACGATATAAAATGTAAATTTTCATCTAGTGACCTAGGGATCGTGATTGTGGTATGGTGAGACTGTGATTCGTGGCGTAGATTTACGTAAAATGAACTTCGCAAGATGTTAGATTTATTCGTTCCTCTGTTTATAGTCATTTCGACTTACATATTGTCTCTATTTTCATTCGTATTCCTTTTAGTGCATTTTTACAAATTTTTCAGAAGTAATTCCCCGCAAAGGTTCGCGACGAAATTCTTAACAGTGTATTGTTTTAGTTTATCAATAGTCTACTTGTACATGTTCAGCGCGGGTGTGGATTTTCCGGAACTTCCAATAATATATTATGAATTCGCTGAGTATTATTTGCGTCTTAATATGGCTATATTGAAATACCTAATGGCGATTGATATCTGCATATGCTTCAGAAACACAACGTTGTATTTGGAACGTTCGAGGGAGTCGCAGAATGTAAAGTTCATCGTATATTGCATTCTCGGAATGGGTTTACCTTTGATTTTCATGTCGCCGTGTGTTTATTTGGTATTATCGGATAGATGGCGTGAAGGAAAGTTATTGTTTATCATATTTCTCATGAGCATCCGCATATCAAGAATAATTCCGTTTGTATTGACGTTGTGGTATCTGAAGTTGGGCAGCATGGATAAGGCGAATCTGGGCCAATTTCGCGTTACATTTGCGTCTGCTGGTGATCATGGGCGGATTTTCGAGTATTTTGGATGTCGTGGATTTAATCTTGCTGATGATGGGGCTGGACGATGAACTTAGCGAGTATTTCCAGGACGCGGTCGCTGCCGGTTTTTCGCTCGAGGGAATAGTAATCGCGGTGTGTTTCACGTTTAAAAAGGATACGTTTAGAGGTGTCGCTAGGCAGACTGGATGTTAGTGAAGGGGATAATCGCGGTTGTGGAATTGATGAAGTGCTGGAAGTTTTGTTGTTGATTGCTGATAGTGGATGTG
>QBDW01002922.1:0-10903 GCA_003261595.1 Maconellicoccus hirsutus | reverse complement strand
AAATCTCCAATTTTTTCTCTATTTTTGGACCCTGCTATTTTCAAATTAAACGAACTTTAGGCTTACTAGTAGACAGGCCCAACCAGAAGAAGGAAAAGGGGGGTTTTCCCCAAGGGTCAAGATTGTTTTAAAGGCCCACGTGCTTTTCAAGCCCTTGTAAAAAAATAACACGGACCCTTTGGAAAAAATGTTGGACCCTTTGAAGGGTAGAGGGTCCGTATAATTCCCCCGTGCCCCGATTCTCTCTGCATGGCCCTGCTCGTAGAGTATCAGAAACACTCTGATGAGATTTCCATTACCACCGTCGATGGTTACTCGGAGATAATCCTGTTGAGAAAATAGTGATAGTTCGTCGATCGACGATGGAAAATCTGTATAATTTTACAGCTCATTTTAAGGGTGTGGAAAGATGTCGGCGATGACGTAAGTGAAACACGACGTGTGAATAACGCATTCGGGAGTCGCAACGCGGTTAGATTTTTATTCGCAGGTGCGTTGGAAAAATTGACATTTATGCCGTTCACGAGAACTAATCACGACGAAGGCGCGAAAGAGTAAGAGAAAAAAAGAATGTATAAAATTCAAAAATGTACCAACGGATTGATACCGTATGTAAGAACGTATATTCCATGACGAAGCACATCTCAGGCAGCCGTGACGAAACGTCCTGGCGCCTACTAACTGACCGAACCTAATTTTTTCTTTAAAGGAAGCTATTGTACTGAAGTTTACAACAATAGAGCCAACCGTGCGACAATAATAACAACAATAACGATAAACATCTTATAGGCTTACAGGTGCTACCAATGTCTATCTATATACCAATGTATGACGTACACGATCAGTGCTAAAATAATAGTAGCCACTGTATTATTTTACGCGTTACCTATATCGCGATTTGACAGCAGAACGAAGTAAAAGATACATCGGATATTAATATCGCAGGACGTGAAGGCGTCGTGTTGGGCCGCAACAACGTTTTCTCCGGTGACAGCTACGCATGTACGTGTATTCCCATAATACCCGGCAAATACGCGATCGCAATTCACGAGTAAAGTTCAATTTATTACTTATCCCAACGAGCTACATTTTGCTAACGTTTACCAACACTCCCATCACGTTACTTTTGTATCTAATGTATCGATCTACGCGCGCGGTCAATATCTCGGGAGATCTTTTCTCCCATTAGGACTTTCTATAGAATCCGGTTCCCATGCACCGGACGCGCTAAAATTCGATCGATACTAGGAAGTTATCGTTGGCCAATATGTGTCCATATAAATAATATATTGATTCACTTGCGGTAATTATGGCATCAAAATTTTCCTTCATGCATCACTTTCTGGGGCTACAAGGTTTTTGGGCTAAAAACATACTATGCGACGGTGCTACAACACCATCAGAGTCCAAAGGTTAATTTTCATACCAGTGCCACAACTACAGGGGATTCGCTACTTGCACTCTATTTCGATGACAGGGTAATTCATTCATGAACGATTCAAAAAATTTTCGAATTCTTGATGCCACAAGTACATTTAACCAAGTAGTGCCACAACATCGTTTAGATGTGTATATTAATACAGTAGAACCTCGATTATCCGACCCCCGATTAACCGATTTCTCGATTATCCGACCTAAAAAATGTTTCTTCCGATTAACCGCACAAAAAAGGTCGGATAATGTTTCACTATCCGATTATTGATGAATTTTCGAATTTTGACCGGATCAATAATCAAAAGACTGAAATATATTTCATTTTTTCTCAACAAAAATCAGTCAAAAGTTTCTGCTTGAGCTCAGTTATTCTTTTTTGTGACATAAAACTGAGCCAAAGCAAAAACTTTTAACTGACTTGAAAAAAAAATTAAAAATAATTTTTTTTCATGAAAAATAAAAACAAAAATCGTTCTTTTTGGTATCTAAATATCTACTACTTGAGGAAAGCTTCTCTGCAAAGTATTAAATAAAGGTTCTCATCCAATTTTTTTTGTTATTTATCGAGTTTCAACGAAAATCGATTATCCGACTTTTTTGCATATCCAACCTCTCTACGCCCCAATTAGGATCGGATAATCGAGGTTCTACTGTATATACAAAAATCATCCGCCAATGCGCTTCAAATTTCTTACCTTGGCCATTTTTGTGTAGTATAAAATCTTCTTTACAAATAAACGTATTGTCCTCCATGACGTATAGTTCTTCTCCGGTTAAGAGCTTTTTTTGACACATCATACACGTGAAACAATTTAAATGAAACACTTTATCTCGAGCTTTTCTCACTAAGTCTTGTGGCTTTATTCCATCCCCGCACCCTGCGCATTTTGTGCCGTATTTTCTGTAAATAAAAACAAAACCGTGTATTTTAGTCATTTGATTATTAATTCACTAATATGAGCTTTATAATTATGTAACTTGTATGTATTATTTATTATTTACGCGAATATATTCGTTAGCATCAAAAGAAAAGGTAGAGTTGGTGAAGGAATCTCCTACTGGAGTGATACCTCGAAAGTAAAAAAATTGAATCAAGTTTGACTTTGAAGTATCAAAATTAATATACAATTATTTGAGAGCGGATTCGGAACCCCATCCACCCTCCTTCCTCCGTAATCACGCCATATGCATTTGCATTAGCGCTTCGTTCACCATCCTCGTAGAAAGTTACTGTCAAAAGTTATTTCGAAGTAACTACTAATGACAGTTTTTGAAATTGACGAAAAGAATTTTGAAACATTCGTATTAATAATGATTATCGAATGTATTCGAAAATGTTCGTTGAAAAAGTCTCTAATTACGATGATGATGGAAAGGTAGGACGGTGCGGTTAATCGATGATTTTCGTGTGAATAGAATTGCATACGCATGCCCCCTAAATTTAGGTTCAATTCGTTCAAATGTCTTGAACAGGGCCGGTTTTAGGATTGTTTGTTGGGGGGGGGGGTTTAGGTTCCATAAATTATGAGTAATTTTTTTTTTTATAAAGAAGAGATAACTAAAAGTGATGTTGTGTTTTAAATTGGGTAAAAATTACGAGTGAAGCTTGACCTCCTGGGGGGGGGTTTAACACCCAATACCCCCCCTTAAAACCGGCCCTGGTCTTGAATGTACTTATACGGAATGTATTGATTGAAGATGGTGCAATAATCTTCAGATAGTCCTGTTGAAATTTGAAAAATAATTTCAACCATTATTTGAATTTTCAAAAACAGCTATTTGCATGTCCATTTTTAGAAGTTTTTTGTAAGTACAAACAGAATGAAAATTCTATACAAACGGAGGGAGAATTCTGAACCAAGGGAATAAAAATTTAAAAATTCTGTTCTAATTTAAAAATTATTTTTAGATTTTTTCTAATTTTTACATTCTTTGCTACCAAGAGGTATATTCTCATTTGATATATCATTTTTAAATTCCAATAATCAGTAAAAAAAAAATGAAAAATTCCCTCAACTAGTCGATTGAACAATCTCAACGAAATCAAACGCTCGAAAAATGACATATAACAAATAAAATTATACGTAGAATTGGCAAAGAATAAAACACCAACCATCGTCGATTACGAGTTTAAAGAATAAGGAATTCGCTTCGTACATTAGGCTGAGATTTACTCTAATTAGGTCTAAATCACATGTGACGCGTCTGCCCAAAAGTGAAAAGAAATAAATTGAGATGTCGGTGCGAAGTCGGTGAAAAGTAAATTATCGTAAGAAAATGGTAAATATAATAGGACAGTTGCTGGCTGCGGAGTAATGTGACGTTACAAAGCTTGAATAATGAGCTCCGTCACGGCTGAAAATGTTTTCATGCAACAACGACCACCTTCTTCAATAGAACATAAAAACAACGTCATTTATAGTATTATTACTGCAATATCTCATCAAAAATCCTAACTCAAGGTACCGTTGGTTAGGTGTAAAATATCCAAAAACACCCCAACACCTCCCAAAGAAAGTACGCATTTTTGGTACTTGTTAATTATTGCTGATATCCCTAAACGAAATACACGTATTTTTTGGTCATTTGTGTGACGATTTCGTTGCGGTAGAATGGAAGAAAAAACACGGCATTTTTTTCTCACGTCGCGTTGATCGATATCGTTTGGAAGTGTGCGCGAAGTAATTTATAGACGGTGCTCTATGGACATGGTGGCACTGTCTCAACGGCAATGAAGTGTAAACTGGTATAATCAAGATGTACAACATGGGTGGTTAGCTGTTCAGGTTGTTTTTTTCGCGTGCTGAAATCCGATTGATTTAGTTTTCCGATCGCGTGCCAGTATTTCTTGGTACTTGGAGTATTTCAAAGTTTAGCGAGCATTGCTTGGTGTAGTATGAACGAGGCTTAGTTACCCAATCGCGGTGTGATTAACACTCAAAGCTATATGGCGCCTGGCCACCGGTACTAAACGAGAAAATTTCACACATTCACAATATTTCCCGACGCTTGCATTAATATTGTGTAATGTTGTGGTATTTTTTATCATGTGTAATGTACCGTAACCGTCCCATCAAGAACAACAAGCGGGTACAGTTGTTTGAAAAAAGTGTCTATGAGTTGTAGAAAGAAAAAAAAACTCGTACAGGTATGTATTACCTGCATGTGTGTGTTCGTATGACTGTAGAGACAATAGCGCCTCTACATTAAACACGTAGACAAGGCCGTACCCCAGGCACCACTACGAAGCCCCCTTCTGCTCTATTGTCAGAGAATATAATACGAAGGCTCGAAGATGATACCAGGTCTTTTAGCTATGGATATTTCCTTATTGTTTATAAATCGAAAACTGTACTCGAGTGCGCGTTTTGTTTTTCAACATGGCTTCCCAATGACTGTGCGTTATTATTGTTGTTGCATCTGGTAATCCTTGGATTTACGTTTATGTCGGTTTGGTATACGCGTAAAAATGAAATTTTCTTTTATTTTCACGTTTACCTGGTTTTTTTTTGTAAATTCAGGCACAAGCGTGATAATGAGTTGGCGGTTTTATCGGAGGTGGCAGCACGACTAGCCGCGAAGCCGCTTTTATTGAAATACCTTTAAAAGCCAATAATTCAAACCTTTCATCATTGTGGAAGGAAAAGCGTTGTTAAAACAGTTAATAACTCATTATTGAAGCTCAACGGTGTTATTGTTTACTTTAAACATTACTTCCTTATTCGAGCTATTAATTACCGTTTATCATTAATATCAAACTTTTTATTGATTATTACATCATGTATGGTCACAATCCGCAAACGATACAATAAAATTCGATATTTTAATATTTTTTTTTCGCTTGAAAAGAAAAAGAATAACGAACATCGTGTTTTATATATTTTGAAAAAAAATACTTGAACTTTTTCAACTTTCAACTTTTTTCATATCTGTTCGATAAAAATATAGCGAAGTGAAAGCCATAGTTGAGTCCTTTACAAACTCCCTTCATAACGTTGCCCATTCGAAATAAGATTTCGCTATGTCGTAAGCCGTCGTTTCCCTACTCGTCGATACCCTTTACGTATAAAATGTGGTCTACGCGTTCGTACTCTTATAAAACGAAACTGAGGAAATAAAATGGCGGACATTTATCATTGTCTTGCTTCTCACCCTATTTTCTTACGTACCTATTTCGCGTTACCAACTTGGCGTTTTTCGCTTCACATATTCGTCGAGTGGTTTCGCCCCCTGCACGTTCTCCGCCCTTAAAATTCGTGTGTACGCGTTGTTGCGTATAAAAGGTGAAATTTTCAATTCGATATGTACCCTTTGGAAATTCATTCGATAATGCGAAATTTGATTTGTGCGTTGATTTCCAGTATTTCGAGTTCATCTTGATGAAACGAATTTTTCCGAAAAACGGGAAATTTATGATTTGAATTGCGACGTGGAATAGTATTCGACGTTAGGTGTTTTTTCGTTTATCGTAACCCAATATCTTGAATTTTTCACGTGCCCTTCGCCTACGCAGTTCGTATACATTTCTGATTCAATGATTCGCATCCATCAAGGTAGCGAAGAAGGATTTTCTGTATAATGCGCAGCGAATTAGCATACGACAGAAATCTACATGGCGTAATGTTGACGAAATTGTTTGCATTTCTTTAGTAATAAGTGCGAAAAGAGGTATTAGGGGTTCGATTTATTATTTTTTTTAATGATGAAAATATCGGACTTTTGGAGGAAAGGTCACAGCTAAAGAAGAACACGATCATTGGATTTCTCGCGAAAAAATACATTCAATTGATATATAACTCGATGTTGTTGGTCAAGTTTGCATTTTTCTTGTACTGTGAACTTTGAAGCTCTATAACTTTGAAATTAAGCTTTGGTCTGGGAAATAAATTCCACCTTCGTTTTTCTCGCGAAAAATTTGATAAATTTCAATTTCCAAATTAAGAAAAAAATTACCAAAGTGTCATCATGTTTGGTACTTGGGCCACTCATCTTGGGGTTCGAAGTATCCACTTTTTTTGTGTCAAGTAAACTCTTCTGCTTAACTTCCAAACACATGGATCGTTTCTTGACCGTATTTATGCTTCATCGTAATCATTAATAATCATTAATAGAATCATTTGAAAAAGAGGCAATGTCACCCGCAGGATTAATGCGTCAGTTTATCAACTAGACGAGTATAATCGCAGAATGATTAACAGAAAAATTAATCAAGGTCATTGAAAATGAGGGACTATGCATGGTGAAAAATCCTCTCGTTTTGTATCAAGTTTATTTGCAACGATCAAAAAGTATAATTAAAATTGGACGAAAAGAAGGATAATTTATGTACCTATAATTGATTTTTTATGCAAAAATTAATTTCGCCTTTGAGCTAAATTGGTTTAAGATGGCCTTGATATGGTTGAATATGCAGTTCATCATTTTATCTCTTTGTGAAATATGCAATCCATACGGAAAAAAGCAACAGCCCTTGTTACAGTCCAAGAATGTCTAAAAAGATTTTATAGCATTACGTTGAAATGATTTACGCATAGGTAATGTTTTGATTACTTTCCGTATCGAAACTCGTAATATCCGGCGCCTGGAAGGCCCACTTCGGTGGCACCATATAATTTTTTTTTCCATGACTTTATCACTTAATTAGTAAATTAGCGTTATGTAACATAAAAATAATCATAAACGAAACGTGCGCTGCAAAACAAAACGTTTTAACAATTGTACTTCCATAGGTATACATTAATCAGTCACGCTTCTAAGCTGATAAAACGTGTTAAATGTTTTTTAAGACTCCATTCAGGCAACGCTGCATTTTACGCATAACATAACATTCTTAACGAACCACAAAGTATATGACATGAGACATTAATGATAATTATGTTGTAATATTAATACGCGATCGTATTAAAAATCAAAATCCTGGTACACGTATTCATCTTTTTGTATTGAAGGACGTGAGACGTGACTCCAATTGAAGTGACGCTATTTCACGGAAACGTAAAGTACTTGAGAATGTAACGTTATAAAATACACGACGGCCAAAACATCACACTTGAATACGTGATAACCTAACACGTGACGTAACGTATATGAAAACGTGACGTCTCAAAGTTGAAACATGAAACGTGATTCAGGATACATAGAACTTCGAATACGTGAAATGTAACCACAGATGACCAAACGTGAAAGGTGACTTGAGTTGAACGTGACACATCAAAGAGCGCAATGTGACTTGATTGAAACGTGAATCACTCTGTAATGACCAAACGTGAAATGTGACTACCATTCAAACATGAATGGAGATATGACCAAAATTAAAACGTAACGGCTTCAATTAAAACATGACACCTCAAAGACTTGTTTGAACCGCGAATCACTTGAAAACGTGATACATCGGATACGTCACGATTAATCGTGAGATGTGACTCCGATTACAAACATGGTGCTACTTCATGGAAACGTGAAGTCTTCATGACCGTTTTTGGTTTATAACTCGAATTTGAATTCGCGCTGCATTGACAGGTTTGCCAGTGTTGTAATATTAATATGCCAAGGTAATAAAAATCAAAATCCTGGTATACGTTTTTATCTTTGTTCTGAAGGAAGAAAAAAAATCGTTCATCTATGGTGTAAAAAAGATATCGAAGAAGCAGACTTATGCTTTTTCGAATGTTACACCTGGTGTACTACATAGGAGGAGCATATATACAAGAATGGCGGATGGAACGTGTTTAATGCAATTACGCTTTTGTTTCAGACATCGCTGTCCAACAGAGTATGGCGCAGGTAAACCTTGAAGATGTCAAAGCATCGGATATAATGCGGAAAAATAATGAATAAGAACTCGCCGGAGGACATACAGGTTTTCACATTATTGACATTTTTCTTTTAACACGAGGTGTATAGGTTTAGGTGTACATGTGTGCAGCTCTACTATCTATGTAACATATTCAACATATATACAAATTGTACGTAACTTCATACTCCAATGTCAATTATGGGTTTCGCAATTTCGTGTTTATACGCGAGTATTGTCAGCTATAATAATTGCCCCCCCTGATCCAGAATCACTTCCGTAGGGCGTATTGGTTGATGATCGACGCGTTTCGTATCTTTACAACAATTCAAGGTTAAGTTCACGTCCTCGAAAAATCAAATTTTCAGGGTGCTTAGATTATGTGTATTTAACAGAAGCTGTAATATCCATGTTAACACCTCAACCAACACATTTATATAATGTATCACTATAATTATAAAAACATAACATTTTACTATCTGAGATACCATCTTTGAGAGGATCTACATCAAAAAATCCAGCAGCACCACCCGTTGGCTATTTATATAATAGCATCATCATTAAAACAAACCTATTTTTAAAAAAAGGTCCATCTACCCGTTAATTAATCGACACGAAATTAAATGTTGCGTCGTTACGATGAATTTCTCTTTTTCGCCTATAACATCTTAAGCCGTGTAGAAAAATCAATAAATACTGGAAATACCAAAGTGATTCTACCATCATCTGCAGGTATTGTTAATTCGAATTTTCATGGTAGTTCGTCTATGTCACGAATGAATCGTAGGTATCAATACGATAAATTAGGTTAATCGTCGTTTCGCCATCCCAGTCACCAGGTACATGGTATAAATTATTGGCGACAATTAATCGATTAACCGACTTTAATAGGCGAATTTTAGAGGTGTTGGGGCGGTAACGTGAAATTATGTGAGGTTAAAGCTTGCGACGAGTTTTTTCCTTTGAAGTTTTTGCCACAATTGGATGATTTTTCAATTTAGCGCGATAACGTGATGTCCTATTATTTGGTATTTTTTATTTTATCGTTTGGTCTCGCGATATTTTTTCAGAATTATGGGGTATTTTGTGTGAATGCAAATTTTTTAATTTTTCAGTATTACTGAATTCTTGCGCATTTGGAGTAATAAAATTACGAGATTATTTTCGAATTGATCTTTATTACATTAGTTTTATTTTGGAGATTTTTATTCCAATTTTTAGAAGAAAAAAATTGATTCATTCCAAAAATAACCTTTATAGAACCTTATATTGTAATAATTTTTATTTTTCGCGAATATCTATGTGGTATCGATTGATTCGTGTATTGCAATAAAACCTGTTATGACATATACGTTTATGTATGTAGATGTATCTATGGTCCTATGCCTAACCGAAGGTAATAATTTACATTAAACGTTTCTATTAAGTTTTCGCCGCGCATTGTATTGGCATATAATAAACAGGTTTCACGTTAGAAAATGTCCTCGAAATTTTTCTCTTAAGCAGGTGCCTCCGTAGCAATAAATCAATTACCGTTTAAGTAAAATAACTCGTATATTTCATTTCAATCAATTAGTACCCAACTACCCATAGATGTTAAAACTTCACAGAAATCCCTTGTATAAAAAAACTTACGCGTGTACGATTATAAAATCGTACCATTGGGGGCAATGCGAAAAAAAAATGGGAAAATGCATCATCATCGAAGTTCGTTTTTACGATACGGATGACCAAACAAAGATTTCCAAATACTTCCTTTTGTGTAGACGTAAAAGACACCCAAAATATAGCGTAATAGGATGCGCGGATATGGTTGTTAATTTTTTTCTTTTTGTATTGTCTTTACCAGCAGTGTATTAAACTTGGAATTTACTTTTTATCGTTACACATCTTTGAGCAATTATATCGTCTGTGCGTACATCCTTTGTACTTGAAAGATACCGGTTGGTTTTTTTTTTCGTTTAGTATTAGAAAAATGTGTTAAATCATTTTTCAAAAGGGACGATGAGTTGTTTGTTTTTTTTTTAATTATGCAAAAAACAGCGACGTTTTGGTGGCTATTTTTATTCATTAAAACGCCTGTAATTACTCGGTATAAGATAATTCGCGTTTATGTATCAATTGAGCTGAAAATTGGTGCAGTTTTTAATTAACAGACATAGGCTATAATTAACTGGTTATCAGATCCTGTAATGGTAATATTTTCATTTGGAAGGTATTCGAGAGCAATAAACGATAAATTACAAGATCCTTGAAATGCATGTGGCTATGTTCGGTGCCCATCGAAGATTTTTTTATTTACCTTGTCTGCTTTTAGGTTTTCAATTAGAAAAGATATCTTTTTCACGTAATTTCGAGAATATTACGTCGATAAATCCTTACATACTTTTCTATTAAAGAAGTACCTATTCCAAATCAATTGAAACATTAGCTTTGAAGAAATCTATATTAAATGTAGAAATTACGACGCAACGAAGCGCTTCGAACTGGTATTGGAAACGAAAATTCCAGTTCGGTAAATCGGCAATTTGTAATTTAAGGGAGTAAAAAAATTACCAAAATCTTCCCATATCAAATATAAACTTGGCGTACGTTTAAACGAATCAAGACCCCTTGCAGCGTTTGTTAAAAAGAAGGAATATGCAAATAAAATTAGAAACCGATTTCAAATATGTG
>QBDW01002921.1:0-40559 GCA_003261595.1 Maconellicoccus hirsutus | reverse complement strand
TTGAAAATTAAAAAAAAAATGAACATTCGAAATTTAATTCAAATTTTTTTGAGTTTAAGTAACCATTTTCTGGCTTTCGCTTCAGAGAATTTCTTGATCACATCGTCGAATTCAATTTTTTTCAATATAGTATTTTCGATGTGTAAGATAGCAATATATTGAAGCCATTTGCCGCCCCTAAAATTTTGCCGCCCTGGGCTATTGCCCACTCTGCCCATGCCTAAATCCAGCCCTGTTCACGTGTACGTTGTGTATTGCTCTATATGTTGAGATTGAGCAGCTGATTACTGATAAAATTCGTATGTATCTCATTGCGTTCCTAGCGGTAAAAGTAGGTACCACTAGCGACAAACGTGAAAAGTATGATTATTTCAGTAATATTATTTTTGCAAAATAAATTTACCAAATTTTCTAGAGGCAGGACGAAGTCTGCCGGTTTGGCTAGTAAATAAATAAATAAATAAATATTTTACTGTGCAGCACTACGTGAGGTTCATTTACAAGTAAAATCGGTTAAAGGTGAAGGGAAGGTTTTCCTTGCAGTTACTGAGGTTTTTCATTTATCGAGGTTGCGCTTATCGCGACGCCATTGTATGAAATATAAATATAACATATCGTATCGTTTCACCAGCACTAATCTGACCTCGGAAAAAGTAACCTTCGTTGATCCATGCAATTGAAAATATGAAAATTCCCAGGAATTTGCATATTTTTGCAAAATCACTAAAACTTCACATTTATGCATCAAGTACTCCACGATAAATTTCAAATAATGGCTAATACGGTCAACGTTTTTTTTACGTTGATACATTTGTGCAACTGTAGATGAAATCGCGCGAACCATTAATTTGTAACCATTCGAAATAAGTCTCCGTAAAAGGGACGGATCGTCCAGATAACAGCGTAGAAAACAAAATTCCGAAGCGTACATCTAGTCCGGTAATTGGGTCATTTTAAGAGAGCAGTAAAGTTGAAAATCATCGTTGGGGGCTACTGAAAGAAAATCGTAAGGTCGCACAACCGCAGTGCAAGTTTATAGCCCAATATTGGATACGAAACGGATTTCATCAGATAACGAAAATACGCCGCCGATAACATTAAGCCCATTTTATTTGGACCTTTCGCAAACTGTCCGTTATAAATGACCAACTATTTTCTGTTTTGGTTCACCCTTCGGTGCGTGCTTTAAATCAATATACATGATAAACCGTAATAAAAACAAAACCTATTACACATTTTGCTAATGTTCACTTGACGGGCAGAGTTTTCGTGAATCCTCATTGATATTCGTTTATTGAAATGATTTTATCGATCCCAAAACAAAAGATCATTTTACTCAATTTTTTTTTCACCGCTGCTCAACCGAGTTAAAAATATAATTACACAGTCGATATATTTATGAAATGAAAACAATTTAATCCGGCACGTTAACTTGATTAATACTACTTCACAAAAGAAGTGAAATTTTCTAATCTTCTATCTTCACGTATCATCACCCACGATTTTCGTGTAAATTAATTAGCGCGATCGTATTTAAAACCTTATCATCCGCAGACCGCTAAAAGTTGCAAACAACACAAACCATTTACACGAAAACTACACCGCAAAAGAAAGAAAATATCAACGTTGATAAAAAGAGAAACGCAGCAAATGCGATGACTAAGGCTTGCAATGAAAAAGCGAAGCGATACAAATTACAACTTATGGTATGGCCAATACTACTTGTCTTCATGTTAAAATATAACCAACAAAATATCCTCCGCTTTGATCGTTTCACCCTGACCATCTAACAGGCCACATTGTCCGCACTCTCAACTTTAATATAAAATTATTGGATTGCCGGTCATTTTAAGGCTAAAGATGCTGGTCGACCGATACATCGAGGTCTTATGAACGGACATCATTTCTGATTTAGGCCTTCTCGTTAAAGGTACTTTTTTCATCGGTAAACGTAACATCGCTAAAAAATAAATTCTTTTCCTCGAGCTTAACCACAAATGAAATAGTAGCAAAATAGACTCGCAGTATCACTATAAAATGCTGCCTTAGCAAACACAAGTTGCACAGCATTGTTAAAATGGTTGCATAACTTGACGGATGAGATTCATCGAGTACTTCATATCGACTAATGAAAATTATTCACTTTACTACATCGCTCATACTATTTTTCATATCTTATCAGGTAGTCAAGTAATAAACACGCTTTTCATTAATTTACATTTGCCTGTTTTTTTTTTGTACTTTAAAAATACTCGGAAAAAAAATTGCCTCTTGAAAATAACATAAGTAGGTAGTAAGGTACCTATTTGTTTTTCACATGAATATAATTTGTGATTGTGCTATTTACCCAATTTATCCAATAATCAGAATACATTTTCAATTTGACAATCATTAAAATTTATACCACAAAATGTTAAATACACACGAATTCGCTTTGTTTTAATTAACCTCATTAAATAATCCAAAATTTCAAGGTACACTTGCGCAAAATTCGGCAATTTCGTTTTTTTTTAAATTTCATATACATAAGTTAGTAGTGACGTATTCGAACCTACTTAAAAAACCTATTTTTACTCAACAATTACACATTCTTCTATTTGCCAGAACTTACGAAGAAGGCGTGAATGAGCACATGACGAATGCCGAATAAGCGACTTCTCGAATAACCTGCGATTTTTCAATGAATAAAATGTAATACGTATTATTAGAAAACATACAACTTAAACACCCAAAATATCCGTCCAAAAAATCGTAACTCGTGTGGGCTTCACAAACGATGGCCTTCCTAGTTGAATTTTTACACTAATTTTAAATGTCAGTATTTTAATTAATTGCGACTCCGTTGAAATTATTAGCAATGCGGTACAAACGCATATTTTTAGAAATTAATGTACATAATAACTAATAAGTTATATTTTCGAAACGTTTAATTGATAAATTCTGAACGAAGATTTTGTTAGATTTGAAAAAAGTACCAAAAATTATCAACGAAATTCGTATATTTGTATTCACAATGCTAAATGGATATACGACCTCAATTTTTTTTCTGATAATTACCTCTTAATCCTTTTTCAGTATTAGATAAAATGAAGCGTAAACGAGACAAGTCGTAAATAACGTTTTAAGCAAATAAAATAAAAAGTAATTAGTATTGCGTTATTTTCTATTATTTATGACGGAGAGGTTCACGTTGCGATAAGGTGCAACGAAAAATAGAAATTATAAATATGAATAATATCAACTTAAATATTTTAAAAGAACTCAGAAAAAATGGAGCGCGATAAAATTGAAGCTATAAAATTATTATAGAGTAAAAATTTTCCGTTAACTTGGAAAACAACGAGTCAAGGGTTAATAATAAAATCGTATTAATAGAAATAAACGAAATTTCTACTGGTTTGGTGCCAATAACAATCGAATTTTTCCAAAACTTGAAAATATTGGCGAAAGGAAATTTACGTAATAGGTAACTTCATCGAAAACAGCGACAAAATTGAGGTAAAATTTCGTCCCATCGACGGTATAAATTTGTACTATAAGCGTTTTCCAACTAATTAAAATTATAACCTTTACATGAGCCATCCAGCCTTTAGTATTTAATTAGCCTTCGAAATAGAAATGGCGTAGAAATCGACATTTTCCAAGTACCCACGAAACGTTGCCAGCATCGATAATCAGTGGATCAATATTATATGGCAGAGCTAATTAAGGCCAAATTTTCAAATACGAGTTCATAAAATGCTACCGTCAATCTAAGATATGGATACGTGGCAGTTGTTCGTTAACGCGTAAACTTTAAAAGGCCTTTATATCATAATTTATAAAAGTTGACGTTACCGTATTAATAGTTTGTGTTTTCTTTTGTATTTGTCTCTCGAATAATGTTAATGATGCGTTTACGTTAAAAGTGAAAAGAAAGATGGACTATCTATTATAATGCATAATAGGCTCATTGCCAATACATATCTGAGGATGGTGAAACGCAGACAAGGTCTTTCTTGTCTGCTGGACCTGCACTTTACGCTGTGGCTCATTTAAAAGTTCATCTTTCTTTTTTTCTTATTTAATATCGAAATGTTCATCGTGTACCTAGTTTTTTTTTCTAAACAAATAATCGTGTTATCACGGTACTACCATGTGGCTAATATGTAAAAATCTCCAAAACCCCTGAGTGTATCCTCACGGTGTTCTATGTCTAATTACGTACACGTGTGATTTACTAGCTAGCTACAGAGATAGGAGAATTTACCGAATACGAATCAATACCTTTTAAAATAAAACACCAATATCCTAAATTTTTCGAGATTCCTCATATACTTCGTACGTAGCAAAACAAAAGTGAGCACGTTAGATTTTGTAAATGTTCAACTACGCCTGAATGTTCGATTAACGAAACGTATCAAATGAGATCGACAGCAGATAATCAGCATTTGTTCATGAGGTTTTGCACAGAGAAAATTCTTCGATCACCCTTAACGGCTAAAATAACTGTTAACAGTTCTAATATCTAGGAACCGAAAAGAATCCACATTTGGTATATACTGTATATAAGGGAAATTGCGTTAGGTATAATATCTATAACAGTAACTGGTATATTATATGGCATTACTTCGGAAAACTAATAATATTGCATCATAAGACTAGGGCTCTCTCAGTGGTACTTTCTCTTTCTGTCTGTGTTTCCTCGTCGTCGCTACATATACACTAATAATCTGTTACTCCGACCATCGCTATCATCCCTTTGAAAACATATTTCAGAATTACTGCTAATGTGCTGATAATGGGGTTGATTTCGTTACTGCAACTTCTCAGATATGAAACGGACGTCGCAAAAGTATCGTCTCTAAAAAGAAAAACAGATTTACGATCAACGTTCAACCAAAAATAATGGTAAGAAAAAGTTAATTACATTCTTACAAGCAGATAATATTTTCTAATATGACGGTGTAATGTTGAAATTGCGAAAGTCCATTAGTGAATTTTCATAGGGTATTATGTAAAAAATGCTGATGATTGACTACACAAAAAGTATCGTAATTTGTACCTGGTTCATTACCATGTTGATTTTAAGTTAATTATCAAAATTAACGAAGCTCTTTTTACCTAATTTTTAAATTCTATACTTGTAAGAACGTTTTCAGATGACTTCTTGATAAAAACGAGGTAAATACTAAGATACAATTTTTACAAAAAGTTGTCACCTTGTTCGTCAACATTTGAATTTTCATGAACTAAAAAATGACTGTTGGAATCGATCGTGATTTTTCTTTGTTAATATTTAATCGCAAAACTTTGTTGATTGATAACGCAAGAGAAATATCAACAAATGTGAAATTATTAAAACAATCTCATTTCAACATTAATTATCCACACATAAGTAAATGTAAACATATCAAAAATCTGTCTCCGCTCAATGATTGTAACTTTATAACAAGCAGATAATTTGAAACTCTGACAGTTAAAAAAGTTACGAACAACTTCAACACCTTCAAGTTGTCTAGTTTAACTTGCCATACCCCCGACCTCTATACGAGCGTACATAGCGAAACAAACTTTTTAATCACACTGTAGTCATATCTATATCGCAGCTAAGTATAACTAATATTATCAAAGATATTTCGCATCCCTATAACAATACATGAACAGTAAAAGTCTCCGATCCGAATTCTTGGTCCTTTTCAAAACTCCATTACGTTAAAAACAAAATAACATTAACATTGCGCTGAGTATTGTGAACTATTGAGGGGTGTTGTTTGACACTAACGACTGACAGTTCATCTATCATATATTTTATAGCTTATTCTGTTCACATGTGATAGAAAATATGTGGGTCTACGATTTTTCTAAACTGGTACAATGATTTATGTATTTTCGATCATACACCGATTACAGCAATTCAACTGTAAATGCTTATTTAGCTTATTATTTTTTCACCTATGATCACAAATTACACGTGGTGAACTCGCACACGTGCAGAACAATGTATCGAGATAAAATTACACAATTTTTGTTGCCATCTTGTAGAAAAATCAAAACTTCAATCATAGAATAATTAACGCTTCGTTCCGAAGGAAATGAAGAATAACCGTTAATATCGAATAACACTCCTGAATATTAGGTATAGCTTTTTTTACCGTGGGCATTATGCGATACGGCTCAGGGATTTAATATAAACTTTAATAAGGATGTGTTGAAATTAATCGTTCGTAATATCTTTATTGGTGCATTGAATGATTGCGTGCGCGGTTAACATATAGCCTTGCGAGATCAGATATGTCGTCGTTAAAGAAATGGGGAAACAGTAAATTGATAATGTAGAATTGATTGGAACAGGAAATAGATGGTTATTGTGATAAAGGTTTGTGGGAAGGTTGGGGAATATCGTTCCATTGTTGATCTATCAATCTTCCTATTGACTTTGATTAGGACTAACTACTGGTTGACGCTCAACTGATGATTGTTATTATTACGGTTATCTTCATCGTATATGCTTCTATATTTATATTCGGTTATTATGTATTTTCTTGAATTACTAATATACGCCATTACATTTCGAAGTGAATTGAAAACGAGTTTGAATATCTTTAATAAAATTTTTGAAAAAGCTCATTTACCTGGGCAAATACATCCCAAATTTTCAACGAACCAGCTCCATTAATCCACTATCACCATGTGCTTTAGGATCTTATCCCTATCGCACGAATATTTATTCTTGCGCGCTTTCGTACATTTTCGAGCGTGTTATCAGTATATAAATAGTGCAATAAATCTTCATTTCTTATTCACTGTAACTCCAACTTAAGAGTTCATTTACTTGAGCCATTCACCTAGTTTAATTGTCCAATTACAAATGAACTCAAATTATAATAATATTTATTGCCAATTTTTTTTCTCTTTCGAAATAACCGATAACGTTTCAAAATCTCGGCGGCGTCGGTATTAATTGCTTTCGCAATAGATATGATTTAATTTTCAAGTGGAATTAGGGAAATATAGGTATATATAAAAAGCTAAATACTTAGGTATTATAAGTTGACAATGATGAAATTTTCTGTCATGTAGAATTCGATTTGTTATATGCCAATATCATCTTTTACACACACCTTTTCTTCGTTTACCTGAAGAAGACTTGACTGATAGATCGTTCATTAAATGAAGAACGTTGATGTGCTGCAACGTTATTGGTAGCTATTGGCTATTGTAGTCGAACGATACAATAAGCCCGTTTCCTTTTCCTTAAAATTGGTGATAAACTTGACAACCAATCTTGACCAGTCATGTATCAGCACATCAGCGCTATCTGGTTCAGCGAACGATAAATATAATTTAATCTTGCTTGGAATATTGGATAATCCGTTTTATGGAATAAAACAAAAATACAAATAACGACATGCTTAGATTATTAGCAAGATGGTTAAGTACTCGAAAATATACACATCAAGTTTACCTGGTGATGAAATATCATTCGCAAAAACACATATTCAGCTACATATTGTCTTGACATATTCATATATGCAACCACACAGGTGCAATATTAATATCAGAAGACAAAATAATATAAATAGCCTATATCGTAATCACTTATTCATTTTTGAAATATTAAATTAATAAATTCGATGCTGAGTTATGTTCAAAAAGACCACCAACAACCTCAACTCCAAAAATATCTCTCAAACCACCGTTCTTCTTTGAACATGGTAACGTACCGCTTCAAATACATATTTATACAAATCAAAGGGACAACACATCACAAACTTATTTGTCAAATATTACCACCTTGTACAATAACCCTTTTGTCAGTGAGGTATCTTCCGAATCTTTTGATCTAGACTAGTGAGTAATTTGAAACATTTTCGCTATTTTTGTCATAATCTACATATGATTAAAGGAAAAATGGTGGTAGGCCTATACGAATAGAATACATACCCAATTGCCCATGCTATACTGTTGAAATATAAATGGAATTAAAAATTGTCAAATTTTATGAAAACATGAAAAGATGTTATATTAAGCACTTCTACTATTTGAAGCGACTACCACGACGAATGAATCTTTCTCTTCGTTATACCTACTCATAAGAAATTAAAAAAAAGAAAATTGCCGATACACGTAAAGGTACAAATGATGGTCCATAAATATAGACGGGCGACAGGATACATTGAGAAATTACAACCCGGTAGTGATGTAACAAATATGTATACATTTAGGTAAAAACAAAAAACACATGTTTTACCACGATCGACAACGTAACCAATGTGATAGTCTGCGTCGGAAAGAAGAAAAAAAGGTCGTTATGTCGCCTATATCATTCAAGACGTGTATCGGTGAGTAGATATACACTAATTGATGAAGCAGCAACTGATCCGATCACTGGTACCGACGAAATATCGTAGAACGGCATCTTGACTTCCACCTTTTTTTTTCACGTCACATTAAATTTTCAATCCTAACACATGTTCGTAGAAAGACGATTGAAAATAATTAAATAAAAAACACAAGTTCCGGATTCGGTCGAATATTAGGCCTAATTACAGTCTGGATCTTGCGAGTTGCAAACATCAAAAAATGCACGTCTTCTTTATACCGAACATGAATCTGTTAATTACTTGCGGTCACAATTCACAGCTCGGTTTATATCGACATAGCACCGATAATGGAAGGGTATTTAATAACGGTAAAATGGAATTTACATCGAATAATGTGTAAACGTGGTATCATCATTGTAAAAGCTAAATACGTAACAGAAATTAAGGGTTAATTTCACGTTCAATTATTCATTTACAGTCAAAACTTCAAACTTTCAAGGTCAACGTTAAAGAGGTGACGTAACAGTGTTGTAAATCGCAATGGCAATTATGCACCTTATCAATCCAATCCAAGTTATTCTTCAAAACAGGCTTTATATTTTTACATCAAAAGAAACTATCTAACCTTGACAAGATCTCAAACTAATTTGTCAACATTATATCGATGGTTGATTTGATAGAACAAGTAGAATTTTTTTAGTGTAAAAGAAAATTGAAAACAACAGATTTCAAATCGTAAGTTCAACGATGAGAATTTCTTTGAAATGTATTTTTATTTTTAAAGCACACGTTGAGGTGATCACAGTGCTTTATCACGGCCATGAGTATGGTTTCTACTTCTACACGACTTCTATGAACGTTATACTTGTTTTTTTTTTTCAAGAGCATCCCTGGGCTCGAATTGATTTTTTTGGACGAGGGGGGAGAGGGGAATTTTATTTTAAGAATGAAAAAATGTCTTGTAGCGAGAAGGTGATGTAAAGGCATTTTCACATCACTTGTCTGATTCAAGATTCAAATGAAGAAAAAGTCGAATGTTGACATAATCCTCTCCAACCCTCAAATTCACTGGAGTGCTCTTTTTTTCACTTTTCTACGTAATTCATGTACCTCAGATTTCATCGCGTTATACATCGGTTGCTATATCTATGTTCACCTACAACAAAAATATGCCCTCAAAATTTAATAAGAATAACTTTAACTTCATAAGACAGAATAAATAACGAAGATGACCGTTGCCAATAATATTAAACATTTTTTCACCTATTTAGTCAAAGTACTTACTCGTTATGTAATCTTCATTCAGCGAAAATGTTAAATTCTTAGAGTTGGCAATTTTACTTCTAATTCATACGTATACTCAACAGAGCGCGTTATTTTCGCCAATAGGAATCTGCGATTTTTCACTTTCTACACGTATGCATAATGCATATATAATTTTCATTCATTTTATATTGTCAACTTTAATTGATATAAATCGATTACTATTATGTACGACTCACAATCAAAAGTTAATTCATTCGATGTAAAGTTCAAGTACAATTAGTTAATTGGGAAGTAATGCGAAGTCGATTGGAATAATGTTTCCGGGGGTAAAGGTCTCACCCGTCCATTACACCCGTCGTTATAAAGATCGATTCTTTGGCTACTAGCACCGACATCTTTCATGATAGATTGAACATAATTAGATAAATAAGAAAGAAGAAAAAAAAAACATCAGGCCACACAGAGTGTTTTGAATATCGTACACTATACGTATCTACGTTATCATACGAAAAATTCTATCGGGCGTTATTCCAGCACCGGCAGATTTTCAAATGATACGCACGTTGTGCTTTACTACCAGCGATATTCGTCCACACACATCATACAGCGTTAAATCAAACAGAATGAAAACTTTTCGAAACTATAGGGGGTTCTGCGGATACGCATAAATTAATAAGAATGAAGAATCATTGATATTTGGAAATGGAAAATGATTAATTAACGCTTTCTGTGCATCGCCTCGAGTTTCCGTTTACCTAAGTGTGATGCACCGATACGCACTACCGTCTTTACTATCAATGTCTCAAGTAAACCATTTCCATGCTGTGGAAGCTTAAAATTCCACGAAATCGTTCGAGCGATTTTATGATGCCTCTGAAATTTTTTTGATGGACTACATACTTGGAAGACGAAAAAAGTTATAATTGTGGAGGTTTGCTTTATGGAAGTTTGATAGAAATAATTTGACTTGTAGTTTTATTGAAAATCAATCGTTAATTTCTTTGAAGTAATTTCGGCGCATTCAGATAATGAATTTATCCGATTTTTCTCAATTTTACGAAGTAAACTTTACGAATTGACTGGAACATACTCGGTGTTATCAGTAAAAAAAATTAGCCACATAGAAGTATAAGTATTGGAACGCACGCCTAATGATAAGATTTCTCAAATACAAAGTGTAAGAGGCGATACATGATAAATCAGTAACAAATATTACAAAAGGCAATGTTTTATAATAATTTGCAGGGTATAGATTGCTAGGAGACTCAACATATCTATGACAAAAGAAACTGATGGCTCTGAATAGATCCACCAGACATCTGAATGTACCACAAAAGCACTTCAATGATCAATTCAGTTCATCAGGGGTAATAATCGAACATTCCTTCGGTATATTCGAGCAAAGGTTCAGACATCTGTATTACTGTAAACTAAAGAGCAACGAAACGATATGTCACTTTATCAGAGCGTGCATGGTATTGCATATCTTGTGCAAAGATAGTGACTCGAGTGTATTGAATATCGATCCCTTTACTATAAATACATCAGTATCCTCTTATTCGTTGGATGATTGTGACAATATTTTTGACTGCGCTAATAATGAAGAAAAAATATCAAGAGATGTGATATGCGCTGCTCTACAACTTCGACGATAATAAGTTATTTCCTTGGTTAAAAAAGCAATTATTCGTTCATCACTGTGAAAATTATTCTTAAACCATATTAATAATGTACCTAGATATATCCTGAAATACCTATATAAGGAATGAATAAAGGTAACTATTTCATAAAATAAATGCCCATATCAACGTAGGTCTAAATATATTTATACATAAACATATCATAGCGCTTTTCATTCATAAACTTACGTATATAATTTCCAACAACATACTTTTCAACAGATTACCATTCGCTACAGATAATGGTATTCCGTTTCTGTTCGCACGTCAAAGTCGTCTTTTTCGTAAGGGTCCTATAAACATAAAAGCAGGAAGAACGAAGCAAACGAATTTTAGCAGCGCGAGTATGTTTTAATCCGTAGGTTGCCGCTTTATTCTGATTAATAAATTAAAAGTCGCGAGTTCGAAAGAGGATGAGTCTTGTGTTAGATTCTGATGGCGGATGGTTTAGTGTTATGGGTTTGGTAGAATGGCGGGTGTAGATTGAGTATTCGAAATTTGAATCTATCTAAGTAACGAAATGAAAATAGGGGTATTACGGGGTGTGGAGAAGACGTTGGCCAAGAGACGAAGAGGAGGCGACAATAATGAATATTCATAAGGCAACTTCCGCGCGCCTGAGATATCAAAGACGCGCAGCCAATATCATATTATCTTTTATGTATAAGTACTTCCCGCTCCGATGCTTGTATAGCTTTTGCGAAAAACCCCTCCGCACTTTTCATATTACCGATTCGTGCGTGGTTAGTTTTTGTAACACAGAGGGCACAAGCATGGGGGAAAGATGAGACGTTTTCTTGTGTAATTAGTTTAATAAGGGCGTTAAAAGTAATCGTTACACTTTGGTATTAAAACGTATTGATCCGCGAAACTTTCCTAAAAATTAAACCTTTCGGGACTATGGATAAATATTTAAAAAAAATGATTTTCAATATTTTACATGCAGGTAATCACGTCTTTTTGTTATTATCGAATTTAAAATAACGACAGAAAAATAAGAATTGCAAAAAAAAAACATTTCAGAAATCTTTTTTCTTATTTATTATTACTGTTCATTATTTTTTAACCAAATCTGTCAACAGCAACGTCTGCTCTAACTCATTTCATAATTTCATCACTTAGACGGTCAAATACGGCTTAATAATGCACACGAAAAAAATAAAAGTGCACAAAACAACTCCACCAATACACAACGCAGACTTCTAAAAGTCTGCTATCTAAATGGTCGGTACTTTTGACAAAAACTAAAATAAAAAACTTGTATTTGAGATAGCGCGCCAATACGCTTAAAATATGGCACATTTGGTAACAAGATCATGTAGGCAATTTGAACATACAAGATATCAGAAACGATACATATGTAACGTTGTATCGCATCGTTGTTTATACTAAAAGGGGTAACAAAACAGAAAGCAATATGTAGACTAGACGGGTAATTCAACCCTTAAAGCAATCGCATATACACATAGATAAGACGTTAGATAAAATAAGAAGAAAACAAGGGCACGCGCGCGTCGAGCCGCAGAAAGAAAAAAATGCAACTACAATTGTATCGCAGAATTATAAATGAACAGCGTAGTAAAGGAAGACGCTGCCAATATTGGGAAAACGACGTGGCGAGGAAAAAGGCGAAAAGCGAATGGTAAAACTGAAAACTAGTACCGATCTCCCAGGGGCTATTCGCGTCACTTCCAATTCTTTGCGACAATTTGAAGGGAGCATGCGGGGCTTGGTAGCACTGTTTAGTACAAATTGAAGAGTCGGAGGGTGACTGGGGAATTCAAAATACGTCTCAATTGTTCAGTTTTTGGAACATCTATAACACGTGTCTATCTTTATTCTTATATTGTTTTTGTTTACCAAGAGTTTCTTATATCTGTGTCTCTCTCTAGATCGACTTTCTCGATATCGTTGACTATTTATTTCCACCCTATATTTCTTTTAATAGATATTATCGCTTCTTTTTTTTCATTCTCTTTACATATTTGTTTAATTTTTTATTTCTTTATATTGTTTTCGTACGTATAATATGTCTACAAGCTTGTAAAACTAGTTTTGAAAATTCTTGGAATGTTTGGTACCCAAAGGTACCTTACCTAATGTCGAATTATTGATGAAAAAAAAAATACTTGGCGTCTCTATCTCAATAACATTTTGAATTTTGCCACTACACAAAGAATTGTTCCAAATCTTAAATTTTTTTTTTTTTAATAATTATAACTTGCATACGTTGGTTTCATCATTTGAATATTGGTTTCAAGATTAACTACCAAACCTCTTCAATAGGTTCCATGGCTCTTTAAAATTTTGCCATTGAATACTGATGTACACAATTACACATACACACTTATACTTGAACTTGACTAGAAAAAGTCGAATAATTTTCAATTCACCTATTCCTCCATCTTGAAAATTTAATTACATCAAGACTATACTTTAAAATGCGCCTGTTGATTTGACAGCGTGTACCATTTTATGACAATATTAAAATATAAATAAAAATTTCTTTATTTAGACATTAATTAACAAAAAATCAACGAATCACAATACATTTCAAGGTTTCATTACTATTAAATTACTGCAAGTTAGAAAATAAGAAAACAAAAAAATTATGGTTACCTAGCTAAACACCAAAGTGAGAGGATTACCAAGCTATAATTTCGATTAACGCGTCGTATAAGCCTTAATAAATGATAAATAGAATCTAACTTCACAATATGAATAGGTAAATTGAATTGGTCAACTTTTCTCTATTAGATTAACAAACCATAAATGTTCCATCAACTTCAATACACACGATAATTTATTTCACAGATATTTCACACTAAAAACCAGCATGGCCTCGTGCCGCAACTAATAATCACCAAACAACTTAAGTGTACAATAATACGTATAAAGATGAGATACCGAAGCTAATCTACCAAGCCAAACCTAAGATTGGATTAACAAACGGTAAACACACGTTTGCCTCTTTAATCCGCAAAATTGATTTAACGCGATTAAACATGTCATCAAGACGTCTCATGCCTTTTTATAGCCTATTGATACCACATAACTTTGAAGTAAGAATAACCTTTCCGCTGAAAGTATTCCCGATGCACTGCGATTAAATTAAGCAAAAGAATCAAGATTATAAAAATTTTAACAGCCAGATATTTCGAGAAATGAACTCTACTGAACTTCGTCGCTAATAAGTACTGAGAAATGAACTGAAATACTTCGCAATGATTATTGATAGCGTATTTGTCATTGTCAGATGGTACTGTTGATTGACATTTGTTTAATAGAGTTAGAGAGAAGCAATCGAATTCATATACGTATGTCTTAAAAAATAAGAGAAAAAAGTTTGAAGTAATATCGAACTTATAACAGTAGTAAAGCAACAATAGACTCATCAATATAAAATAGTAATTCGTCAGGTTTTTTTCATTATACACGCTGCGGTATATTAGAAAACTATTTGATTCGTAATTTTTTTAATATATTCTTCATCTGAGAAGGTAACAAGATACGCGCAGCGGATAGTCAACGACAATCGAATTCGAGTGTCTATAATGAATGACATTTATACAATAATTCACACGAGTGTTTCTCAAAATTTAGATCTGATTAATTTTTTTTCAAGCATAGACAATTACATAACTAGTTACCTTATCTATTACGTAAGTAGCTAGTAGCTACACTTGGTAGCAGTTTATTTTTGGGCATTTGATGATTGTAAAATTTACCAAATTTACACCTGTAGTTTTTAACACGTGTACAACCGAGGTTAATGAAGTATTATGAAGTAAGGAACATTTTTAGACGGACAATGTACAATTCTGTAATACCTACTGACAAGATATCCTCGCAGAAGTTCACGTCATCAATCAACTAAACGTAGTAAATTCAAATTAATTTGAAGATTTGAAATAACAGAAATTGCATCATTTTTAAATCAGCAAAAAAAAAATCGCGCTCTATGAAATAATACAACTAATGAGAAAGAAACAATAATGACATGCTTGTTCGTTTCATCGTCAAAATGAAATGGCGAAAATTCTCTATCGTCAACCTAAATCCGATGTTATACTTGGGAAAACTTCTTGATTAAAAAAAAATTATAATTAATACGTCCTCTTTTTCGTAGCTTCTTTAATAACTCAGTTAATGTTCAACCTACAGAAATTTTTCAAAACGTAGATATTAAAAAAGAAAAAAAAAACATCCTTAATGAAGTGTAATTTAAGCAGTTTGTTCTATATTGTTTAATAATTATAGTAAAAAGTAACAAATGAATGACATTCTCGCCTTGAAAATTTCTTCAACAAAACATTTCGAATTTCTAAATATCTACTTGATGATTTGTAAATTATAATAAGACTAATTATTCACCTAATAAATTTCACATATCGATAAATTTATCATTCTCATATACAAGCGCGATGTTCAGTCAAGAACTCAGTTACTCTTTCTATTAAAAAACAATCTAACTATGATTAGATACAGATAATCAATCAAAAGTTTGTCAGGTTTATACCTGCTGAGTAACACGTTGAACACATTCAGCTACCGTGATGCCGAATTATAGACATGTTATTTATATTTTATCAATGGTAAAAGAGAATCGAATCAGTCGATCGAATTAAAATTTAAAATACAATTATAACCGGTTACCTTACCAAAACATTCCACGAATTACTGCAACCGAAAATTGATATCTTGTCTTTATTGGTATTCCGATATTCTCATGGTAGCTGGTAGCTACAGTCACTCTTACAGATTCAAGTCTTATTCTTTTATTTATAAAACAAGAAAAATTCAAGGGAACCAATAATGAAATATCTATGGGACTTGAAATGACTCACTTACAAGGTACATATCTATATCTAACGGATTTTTTCTTTGAAAAATCACCATTTTTTCACTACCTGTTTTACCAAATTTTCCAGAGTCTCTTAACTTCATCCCTTCCCTTTTCTACCGCATCAACGAAGTCGAATTTTAGATTAGAAAAAAAATTGTAATTGAAAAAAAAATCAAATTAAAATTATAAAAAAAAAAACGCGTTAATATATGCTCAATTTTAAAAAATATATATTATGACGTCACATATTTCGACAGTGCTGCCAATTCATAAAAAATTGCTATTCATTTATCGAAAATTAACAATTTCTAAGTAATTTTTTCAAAAATGTTTCACCTCTTCGATTTTTTTTTATTCTTGCACTACTTTTTGACAAAATTCACTACTTTTTCACTATTTTTGTTGCCCGTTAGATACCCTGACTCAGGAAAGTAGCACGAAGTGAGTACCTACTTAAAAAATATTACCTATATTTTCGACGATTACTATTTTTTAAAATGTAAAATCGTTAATTTTTCCGCTTCATACAATATTTTTTACTGCCATGATTGCGCATGCGCTGAAAAAGTCATTCAATTTTTTTCAAAAGACGTTGCTTTTACAAATTGATCTCCACTTGGAGTTGAAATTTGTTTTTTGCTTTACTTTGACCAAAATCTGAAGACAGACGTTAAATAAGAAAAATTTCAAATTGAAACTTCAACGTGATTAATAAAACATCTGTTGATTAAGTATGGGTAATTTTTGAGGAAATTTTTTCGCAAATTATACCATTCTTGCGAGTAATTGAACGAGTCAACGCTAATCACAATAAAAGGTTTTCCCGGCACGATTTTACAACGGTAATTTGGCGACTTTTTCCAACGTAATAAGGGAAAATTGTTTTCATTTTTATGTCGGAAGGCTTGCAAAGAAAACCCAACCAACGTACACATTGTATAATTGTAAAACTTAAGAGCTGTGGTAACTCTTAAAACACATATATAAATATCGAGAAACGAAAAATATACGATGTTCATTTACTACCTAGTATTGTCGCATACACCGCGTCGACGAGGTAATAGCGGGAAATCGTCGGTAGCGCTTCGCGTAAATTTTTTACGGCCTAATAAATATCTAATATAAAGAAGAGAAATGACGGTATGCCGAAAACCACACAAATGAAGGGTGTAGTCAAAAGCCCGTAAAAAATCCGACCCGAAGAAAGGGCTATATCGGTCATAAAACTTAGATATATGAGACATGATAGAAGTCCCAAATTGATCGTGATTTTCCAGTTGTAAAAAAGTACCCGATGTTCTTATACTGTGTTTTCACGGACTTGGCCAGATGTGAGAACAGACAATCAAAGCAGTTTACGGTTTCTTTACGTTATTGAATTTCATTTACTTGATGTTTCCTATATAACGGGTATCGTTACTTACGTGCGTATTCCCCATTATCCATTCCACCGTACAGGTAGGTTATCAAATACTCTTCTGCGTCTTACGCCATCAACTTTTGACCGTCGTGTCGTTGACGTATCTTTGTGATTGGAATTTAATTCGAAAACATAGAGACCTTGTACCTTATAGCAAATCTTGAAACTTTCAAAAAACCAAACCAGATCACTCGTTTAAGTCATAAACTTTCATAACGTTCCTTCAGAAAAATGTTAATTGGATGAAATCATGGGTCAATAGCGAAGAAGTAGGTTTAATTAATACTTCGTTTAAAAATACCTCAAAATGCAATAAAATCAAGAGCACAATTAAAGTAGTAAACCGCCGAAAAGTTGAACACGACTCTCACTTTCTTCACGCTGCAAAATTGCCTTGAAAATCAATTTCGCACGTGAACACCAAAACATAAACGTTTCGAGTTAATTAAAGCCCACCGCTCGCGTATCTGTTACGTTGAAAATCAGAAAACAAACCAAAATAACGAGCGAGGTAGAGGTAAACATTTTAAATATATACAAATGCGGCCACCGTTTGTAAATCGAATTGCGGTGAAAAGTCGCATCGAGGGGGCCCATTGGCTCGATAATTTAATGCCACTTTTGAACTGGAACGTCACTTACAGCCCGTCGATTATTTTACGTCCGCGTTTCCAAATAAACAAACGAATTTGGGTTTTGAATGACCAATGTATCTGGTCTGAACGTGATTGAAGAGTCGTCGCGTTATTTATTTTTGCGGTCATACCAACGCTATCGTATTCCCGCGCGAAGAGATTCAAATATGGTTGTTTTATCGTTTTCGAAAGCGCACGTTTTGGCTCGAATACACCTAGTACGTACTTTAACAAAAAATTTATAAAATGGAATCAAAATAGCGACTTTTTAAAATAAGCTAATTAGTACACCGATGAGACTATTTAAAAAAGGAAAAACTCTTGATAAATTAAATAACATTAGCTTCCACGTACTGAGAGCATTGTCGTAGTTGGTTAATTTGTCAATGACCTGGTGACGTATTTTGTCAGTCGCGAGTACTCGTATTCGTATTATGCGCAGCGTGAACGGATTTGACGATTTATCGCATTTTTGGTGATTTGAAAATTTTTCTTTCATTTTTTATTTCCCTTCAAAAAGCCTTCAAATCATACAGATACATCTAAATTTCAAAAAATGAGTTATCAGGGTATCTAACGGATTTTTGTTTGAAAAATCATTACCTTTTTACCAAATTTTTGAAAATCTCTTATCTTCACCACCTCTCCCTCATCCCATTAACGAGCTCAAATTTCTGATTGGAAGAAAATCTGTGTTAAAAAAAAATCAAATTTAAATTGTAAAAAAATTAACGCATTAAATGCTTTTTGAAAAAGTATGCTATGACGTCACATATTCTGTCAGTGCTGCCAATGGATAAAAAATTGCTAATAATTTAATGAACAATTTTTGCGTAATTTTTTCAAAAAATATTTCCGGTTTTTTCGTTCTTGCACTATTTTTTAACAAAATTCACTACTTTTTCACTACTTTTACTACTTCCACTACCTGTTAGATACTTACCCCGGTTATAGATAATTCATTAGTATACCACGGTAATCAATGAAAGCCGAATATCAACAAAAGAAAGATGCAAATTCGATTTCCCAATTTCCTCAAGAAATGTGTCTATCGACGATTTCTTTCACCATTAATTTCCCAAAAGTGGAGCAAATTTAATGTTGACGATTTTTGACGATATAAAGTCAACGAATAGGCGACTTCAAATTGCGAACGTCCGGCAACACTGATTATTCGTATTCTCTGTACATTATGATCTTGATAAGTCAGTTTGTTGATTTATTGAATTACCCTAATTTTCGGATTAGGTACATTACATAGCATCTACGCAGTAACAATTTAAACTCATTACTCACGCATAAACTAATCAATACAATTTGAAATTTTCGTGCAAAAAACTTGAAAAAACATAATATTTTGCGTTTATTTTCAAAGGATGCTGTATAAAAACCACTATTTTTACCTGCCACACTGAGCATAAGAAAAGTGGTATTTTTCTATCAGAATGAACTTTTAAAGCGTAAAAAGCAATCAGTAAAAATTACACATTGCTAAAAAAATATTCAAACGCTTTCGGCAATTCTTCAAATCTCAACACCATTCGACCCTTATGAACGCAAAAGTACCAAAGGGTTCTCAACATGAAAGTTTTCATGTATTGTCGCGAATTCGGCCATAAAGCACAAATTCCACAATCATTTATAATTTCCAGGCGTGAAAAAATCCAGGTCATAACACCGACGAATTTGTCGACTGATATAAAACATCTACGGTTTTTTCCCTCGGATAAGCCATTAGCGCGATAAAGCGAAAATTAGTAATCACTGTTGACTTGTACAGCGACGTATTTCTGATACAAAAATTTAAACTCGACAATTAACGAGAAAGGTGGCGGAACCAACGCCGGCACTTCTATTTACAAAATTGAATCTCTTCGACGTTGCCGAGGGCGTTCGTTTTTTATTTTAGAAAATGGCAATCTACGCTACTTTGTGAAATGAGAGACTTCGCTTAAAACCTTTCTTTGATGCGATCAAAAGTGCTTCGGAAAAAAGGTTTAATTTTCCCTACTTTCAGAACGAAAAGAATAAAACAGAAAGTATAAGAAATAAAAGCACTTTTTTACATCGTTTGAGTATAATTAGAATTTTTTTTTAAATCAAAAATCGCTATCAAGTCGAACATGAAAATTAAAATTGAAAAGAGTACAAGTTTCTTTGCGGTTTAGCAATTTACATATTTTAATAACATGCTACGCCGTCGTCGTATCAAAACGATACAGCGGCGTATAAACCTTGAATTCGATAATTTTGGTTTGCAAAACGGGTAAGTTGACAGTATGGAAAAGCGCGTTTTGCGGCCGAATTATTTCGAAATCATTTTCCTATTACTAGCGACGATATCTCATGAAAAGGAAATAGGAAGAAAGGAGAGAAAGTTCGTTAAAAGTTGAAGGGTCGGAAGTATAACGAATAAGGGCGGGGAGCTATAATTGAAAGATCAGCGGACCGTTCATAGCAACCCCGGTCGGGGCAAGGGTGGCAAGATGCGGGCCAGCGAAACAAGGCTGAATGATTTAAATACATTTAGAAATTACTTTCGACAAAACAATTACATTTTCAGAATCTGTAACTGCGAAAGACTAACGTTTGTTATCGTTTCACTTGGGTTCCCAAAATTACATTCACGTTCTTCTTCCAACCTTTCGCTGTAGTGACGAATTTGCGTATATCAATTTTTTCTTTTCTTGCCTAAAACTCGTCCTATCGGTAAAAAATATGTATCGGTGTTTTTAATAAAATAAGTCATCGAGAAAAAATACTTTCACTGAAATTCGTCAAGGACTGTAGACACATCTCAGATTTATAGCTATGAGGTGGTGTGTACTGTGCACTTCTACTATGTGCTATATTGTTGGATGAAATTTATTTAAATTATAGAATATTTCATCGAATTACTATCAATTTTAATTTATAATATTCAATTAAAATTTAATTTATTCCGATCGTAAGGATGAAACGAAAACGACGAAGAACGTGTATTGCCCCTTCAAACTTGAGACTCCGCAAAAGTATTAACATCTCGTTATGTACACCATACCACCATGTAATAAAAAGTATTACTTCAACGCTATAAAAAAAACTGGTAGATGATATAAAATAAAATGCTATAAATATTAAAATTTATTTTTAAATCTCATCAGTGTCTTCACCTTATCTGCCATGTTTTAAAGTAATATTACGTGAATAATGGACAAATCTACAACATCTTTTTTTATTTCTTTATCGCAGCGATTTAAAGAAAGCTCACAAGGCAAATTATGCACTAGGGTTCTTTCAGTATCATTCCGCCTCATGCCTCAAAGCGATTTTGAAGTTCACCTATTTTCTGTGTGTATTTTACCGCTTAGATCTTCAATTAATATCACGTGACTGATTCATACGATACATGTACATTGTACAATTAAATACACAGACGTCCTACAAAATATTCACTTCGTATCGAATTCCGATAAATCATACAATCGGTTTTTTCGTCGAGGTGAGGAGGGTACTTGGAGTACAATTTCTTCACCTTCTTAGTTTTTTTTTGGCAATATCACTGCAACAGTTTATGAGGTAAGTAGGTATATTTTTCACTTTGTAGCAAAAATGATGCTGTGTGTTAACCGACGAAAGGTTCAAAAGAGGTTCATGCATATTTACTACATGAAAAAAAAACAAAACAAAATAATAAAAAAAAGTACAAAAACGAAAATCAAAAGCATTACCGGTACGACAATCAGAAATATTACGAAACCCTGCCAGTAATTTAGAAATCGGATTTCAGCGAGAAGAAATTAGTAAAGCTTGGATGAATTGGTATTTTACGCCCGATAACGTTGAGATATGCTGTTTTATGGTGGTATACTGTACACAAACGAAATAAAAGGACAAATACACAGCAAGAAAAGAGAGAATCGTGGAAGAACGCTCAAAAAGAGATGGGAAAACCTTTCGTAAAATTTAACTTTTAACGTGTGTACATTTGGCAATGTTTCTGCAACTGACACTTGCTACACGCCAGACAGCGCGTTTCAATTTTCCATTTAAATTGTGGTCGCACTTCTCGTGCTTCCTCTTTTCGGACCATAAAGGTTTAGATAATATACCATGAAGTATGATTATCATTACTCTTACAAAAGATATTTTTTAGTATAACTCAAAGTAACCAGTTCAAAACCGATAAAATAAACGTATAGTTATATAACACGGTGTTTTTAAAAGGAGATGGCCAAACTTCGTAAATTTGAGGAGTCACATAGGAAGAAAATTTATACCCGTTTGATTTATATTATCTTAACTTATTCATAAACCATTAATTTTACTTTTTTTAAATCACGAGCTTTTTGTCATAAAAAAAGCAATCGTTTGATTTATTGCAAATGAATAGCATTAAATTGCAGACAATTTCAAGGCAGTCTTTTCCCGCTGTTTATCGTAGGTATTTACGAAACAATGGCAAAAATCTGCCGGTAATCAGACGAAAAATTACAATCGGAATTAACGTAAAATGAGCCAAAATACATTACCCAGATAATAAATTTCTAAACTGCCTTTTTCCCGCTTTTTAACAATTCGATTCAACACAAATTTTCCCTTTCTTAAATTAGTTTTTTCTTTTTTCACCCCTCTGGTCCATCGTTTCCCTATTTTTTTCGAAACTAATTGAAGTTGACTTTAGTTTTCTTTTTCAGGCAATTAAACATATTCGCTGGGCGTAGGGTTCCGATTGAACTGTAAGTTTTAAATAACTTCTTTTTGATGTCTTTCTCTCACTTCAAAAGAAAAATAAAAAAAGAATTACTTTTCTGTAATTGAGTTATATTTTAAAGGGTACTTTTTTCACTTCAATTTTTACGAATAGTAATAGGCATTTTACTCTTTATTTTATGAAAAAAGAAACAACGTAATTAGTCATGTTGTGTGGTACTACATGCGACATATAAAACAATTACACTTTTCATTACATCATTCACATCGACTTCAATATAAAATGAATAAAAAAACGCGAAAATTCCTTCAAAAACTATTTCTCAATTTTCAAAATTTTGCGTTCAAATATAGAGGAAAATAAATGCGTTAAAGATTCAAGACCGATCTGTTTATTTTTAGTTTTACCAAAAAGAAAAAAAAACACAGCAACGTTGCTACATGTAAACGATGTAAATCTGATTTTTAACATTAAAAAAAGTCTAGTCATTATTAATCTCCAAGTCGTTACAGTATCTGATATTTTTTTCCGTCGAGTGTTTTAAATTCAAATCACATTTCTTAAACGTTCGCGGATCTTTTTTCCCTTCAACATTTTAAAAGAAAAGACAAAAACAATCATTCGGTTTCTTTTACGCCGAGGTGTTAAACTGATTGAAACTAAAAAAGCGTGAAAATTAGGGAAGAATTTTCACCCTTAATATTGGGTACTTGTTATTAAAGGGTGCCTCTGAGGTATATTTCCCATTATTTCTTTTAATGAATTGAAAAAGATACTTACCTGCTTTGATCCGAAATATGCAAATTAATGTTAATCAAATTCGTTTACCTTTGAAGGGGTTCGCAAGTTGAGAAAATCGATATCGGTAATGTATATTTACATTTAAAAAAATCATTATCGCAAAAACCAAAAATTTTTTATGACTTGGATTATATAATTGAAAAATACAGTTAGCAGACACGAGAAAAACGTACGAGTATTTTTGGGTGGTCGATGATCATATATGCCCACTTAATCTAGTTTTTGTGATACAATACACTTGGTTATTTCAACCTTCGTTGACCTGCCTCAACTTTAGTTCAGGACCAACTGGTTTTTTTTTAACGTTACAATGATGTAAAATAGCAGGTTTGGTTCAATTGCCCACCGATAAACTTCTCATTGACGTGTTGAAAAAAACTCCTAGTCGCCATTCTGATTTAAATTTAAAAAGATGAATAAAATGTCCGCCAAAAACGAGTTCACAAGGAATTAAAAACCAGCGTACATCATTTTGTAAGATTTCTCGTCTTTTTTTTCTCTCGCTCAATTCTAATCGACTACAGATAAATAGGTGTACACGGGGTTTGTAACGAATTTTTTTTTTTGTTGAAAAATCACTACTTTTTTCACTAAATTTTTAACAATTTCAACTTCACCACCCCCCTTCCCTTAATAAGGTCAAATTTCAAATTAAAAAACATCTGTATTTAAAAAAAATTGAAATTAAAATTATAAAACCGTAAACCCATTACTCGTATATGCTTAATTAAAAAATATATATGACGTCACATATTTCGACAGTGCTGCCAATTCATGAAAAATTGCTAGTCATTTATCAAAAACGAACAATTTTTGTGTAATTTAAAAAGAAATGTCGTGTCTTCGGAATTTTTTATTCTTGTACTACTTTTTGACAAAATTCACTACTTTCGTAACTTTTATTTTTAAAATCACAACATTTTCATTACTTTCGCTACTTTTGCAACCTGTTAGATAGTTATATACCCTGGTACAGTATTTCACGCCGAAGCATTATTTAGAACTGTAATAAGGTGACCGAAAAATCACGAATTAAATAATCGATTATTAAAAATCCAACAACTAGCATGAAACATTTTACGCGGTGTGTTAAATTACGCTGTACTCGCGTGTGTAATCCCATCGTTTGCTACCTAAACACGGCGATAGGTTGAATTTTTCTTCGTGGAAATATTAATTACCCGCGCGAAATCAATTTTCGACCAACGCTACAACGTTTGCACACTCATTAGAAAAACTTTGCTGTACTAAAAGGAAGTCAAACCCACGTAATTCCCGTTAATCTTGGACAAATGTAAACATTCAGACAATAAGGCAATTAATCGCCAGAAACGAGGAAGGCTTGAGAATGCAACGACCTAAATCATAGATTAGCCAAAAATTAATGGTTGCACGCAAACACGTTAAATTTTTTCTATATTTTTTACTCGTATGTTGGAAAAACATCGATAATCACATACGCGTCCGTTTTACCACTATTATGTACATCGCGCCGTATTTTCAACTTGTTATTTGTAACGGCTAAAAAAATTCATAATGTTAATACAGTTCACTGTTCAACAAGCCTATCGTGATTTTCGGTATTCAAACAGCGTAAGAGGAAAAATTCAAAATACAAATTTGTACTTTACGCTTGAAATAAGACGAACGAAAAATCTGTCATCAATTGGCCTTACCTAGTATTTTGTAGCAATTAAAATACTCGGTAATGTTAGGTTCGTTGGCATAGCACAGCATTTCTACCAGGACATTTACAATTATTAGAATTTTGTAGTCGACTAAATTAATACTGTTGAAAGTAAAATTTTGTCAGTTGTAAAAATTCTTAATAACAATCTAAGTAATTACTAATCTGCCGGTAACTTAATTAAATTTGTAACGGATAAGATTTTTTAACGCGTACGCAACTATATGATTACGTATTACATGGCTGAGCGTGTTAAATGTAAAAAAAAGGCGCGGAGAAAGTCACACGATTAAATTACAAAAATTGTTTTCTTAATTATGCTTAAGGAAGCACAAAATAGGTAAACTTCATACACTGGCGACGTCACCAATTTACATGACCATGTAGTGCGGTCGTAAAACAAAATGAAAATAAATTTCCTCAAGAAAGAGTAATCGTTTGAACACCGAGATATTAATTTTAAAATGCTATTAATGCATCTATACCGAACATAAATCATATTTTAATTCAAATTCGTCAACTCGCGACTAGTTAATAGGTAAATTTGGAGTTTCCCAACGTGGTAAGTGAACAATTAAATATACGACTATAAAAAATCCTTTTAGTAAGATATTGCACCATAAGGTGTTACCTATTTACAAACTACCCAAACACAAAATTGCAATAAAACGATAAGGTCATCAAAGGTTTATCATATGTAATGGCATTTTTAATCTCGTTTATCAACTGTTTTACGAGAGAACATTAAGCTCGCGACAAATCGTAAAATCTACAAGACAAGGCTGCGAAAAGGTTACCACACATACAGAAAAACATCTCACTCTACATTTTAAGTTTTAAACAAACCGAAGCCCTGCAGGCCGCGGCAAAGCGGCAATAATATTTTGACGCATGATTTATTGGGCTGTTCGGCGTGTAAGAAAGCAACGTCGAACCAATGATGATTATATGACAGCGGGTAACGCCTGTTTGCAATCCATTCACCGAGATACGAGTACTTGGAAGTATATTCGGCTTCGGTTGTAGATACACAACGTCTTCTAATGTGTTCTTAATACGTTTCTAATGTCAGGTCTTCGCACCGTACATTATCGATAGCTAAACTATCGATTAATGTCTGCGGCGATTTTTTTCTTCAACCTATTACAGTTGCCAAACGCACGAATGCCCTTTTCATAGAAAATATTAATTTTTTTCCTCATACAGTCGTGTTTCCTCCTTCGTAAATATATTTTTGTAATTAATGCTTGGATAACATAAAAAATTACTTCTCGAAGCGAACAAGAATCGAAATTAACAACGGTCATTTTTGTGGTACAATACGCGTCGAATTTTATGATGCTCTTGAGGCATCTTAAATACTCGAGGCAAAACAACGTGGGAAGTTCCAAGTTGCAATTTCGCAAAATTTATTGAAGCCTCAAAATAAGCCCACATTAATGTTCACAACAGCGACAATTTTTTCGTTTTATTAAAAATGCGTAGACGGAATAACAGTATTTGCTTTGTTCTTAAAATTCCTAAAAAAAACTTAATTATTTGTAAAATCGTTTTCCACGTTTTGACAATTTCATGTCTTGGCTATTGCACACAAAATGCAAGATCGTCACGAAAAAGCGATACAAAAAAGCGTTACGCGGTTATCATGGCGACGTGTCATACTCATGAGTGATGATCTTGATATTTTCGTGTCATGAAAACATGTCAAAGATGACAGGTCATTGATATGGTGACATATCATGATCACATATGATCATGAATCGGTGATATGTCGAATGACTTGTCATGGAGATATCTCATGATCATGTTATTATGACATGTCATGATGATCTGAATAATGATACATTACGGTAACATGTCATGACGTTGTCACAGTAATAGGCGTGATGATGATATGTGATGACAGTAAGCTGATTATTTTTTCCTCTCAAAACGTGTTTATTCGTCGTGTATTCATGTTTAACGAAAAATATAATTTTTTCATGCCACCAAACTATGCCATAGATGACTATTCATTGTCATGGTGACGTGTCATGGTCAAAAGTGACATATGATCATGCCATGGTAACATGTCAAATGTCCTGATATGACGTCACGTCATTGTTATGGTGACGTGGCATACCTGCGAGTGGCATGTAACATCAAATGACGTCTTCTGATGAACATCATTATCGCGGGGTGACGTAAAAATGTGACATTGTCGCGGACTTTACGCAAGCTGAAGCTTCATGGTACAGAACGAATAGTTCGAACTTTTTTTTACTGGTGTTGAACTTATGATTTTCGGTATAACCACCGAATATAAATTAATTTTGCAAGTTCGAAAAAGTTAGTATTTCATGATGAGATTGAGTAGATAAAATTTGCATACTGCAAGAAATTAACTTCTGTCATATGATAAAATAATCAATTTTGGAACCTGTTATCGTTCAAATTATAGAAGAAAAATAGGACTTTTAGGTATATTCACTTGCAATAATCACGATTGTTTTCAATTCTCATGTGTGTGGACTACAATTAATTGTTCATGATGTTATTCAAGATAATACTATTGTCTTTACTTTGGTTTTTCATTCGTGTACGTTTCTACTTTTTAATTCGACGAGTTTTTTTACACATAACCACGTACATGTGTTTTGATTTCAAGATAACGTCAATTTTACGATATCATCAACGACACGGTAAAACACATTCACCAACATTCTAATTTTCTACTTCAAATACATGGACCTATGTATCACAATCCTTCTATCAAATCAATTAAACATATATATCAACAAAAGCCATCACTTGTTAGCAGCAGTATTGAACTTTTTCAGCAGGCATCTTTGAAAAACGTTAAAATTATCGTCAAAGGAAACTTTTTGATCACTTTATTTTTCCTTCATCCTACTTAACATAATGATAAAGGCAAACTTGAAACGAATAGGTAAGAAAAAAATATAAAGAAAATTTAAATCATCCAGCATTCATATTGAAATTTTACGACATTTTTATCGCGTATAAAATACACAATAAATGCAATGATAAAACCATCACTCAGAAGATATTGTATTTTTTAAACCATTTAAATAGCAACGCACTTCGGTATTTTCAGCATATTGAATACGTAAAAAACATTTTCGACTTCTATCAAAGGTATTTACCACCCTTATTTTAATGCGTCACACCGACGAACATATACGATTTCCATATTACGTTTGGTTTTAAAGAAATGACGACACATTTCCAGCATACAAGTGCACACGCCTACGGTACATTTACAACCATATTATATTAAAGTTTTTTTCCATTGCAGTAGCTCTTTCGAACGATTTGAAATTTAATGTTTATATTCGAGATAGAATTCTTCTCATCCACGAATATAAATGTCGCGTAGTTACTTAATTATTTAGCTTCAAAAATAGGGGTGCATTTTGAGGAATCGTAATGTGTACGTAGACTTGCAAAGTCTATAGCATCTAAGAGGAAGATATCACTACTCTTGATGCATTTGCTTCCATTCTCACACGTGAAACACGAAACTTGCTCATTTACGATGGTCAGTTTATTTAGTTGCTAAGAAAATCATTTCAATACGTCATATTTTAAGAACCACTTGAACGAATCCGATGATAGATTGTATTGCAATGTTTGGTGTCGAACATCACAACCCGACTAAGAATAATGATCGCTAATAAACTTCGCTTTAATAAATATTATTACCAAATTTAATGGATTTTTAATTGCTACTTCGAAAGGCGGAGAAAAGGCCAGCGTTACTTTCTAACATGTAAAACGCGTTTCGGTAACCTTTATTTTCGAAGCATTTACTCGGCGATGTTTTTCACAAGCACTGTACACGTTTTCTTGGCAGAAAAATCGAAAGTAAATCAATACAAAGCATGGACTAAGCGCGACGTGAGAAATATATTCTGAAAATAATACAATTACTATCGGTTAAATGCAAATTATTTCGAATTTAGTTGAAGAGATTTAAAGTTCACTCCGAAAAGAGAAGAATCATAAAGGATAATAAAATACGTAAGAAGGATTTGCGTTCACAAGTTGATTAAGTTTGAATTTAATGCGCTAAAAAATCAGTAACAGGTGCTGGGCGAGATTCTTATGCGCTAGCGAATTTTCCTTCGTTTCAGGGTATCTTCACACTAACTATGCTCAGCGTAGAATGTGAGACTTCATTTCAGTACGATTTATTTTTCAACTTATTCATAATTTAACTGGAAATCGAATTAATAGCTGTGGCACATGTGAATGGTTTGAGCATTATTTAAAAATCAATTTTTTTCATGAAATATGAAATAATCCTCGTTTAATAAAACCGAAAGTCATTACTCGGAATTAAAACAAGTAGATTTTTGTTACAACTTATCCAGATGAATATCGAAATCGGTAACGATTTCCTTCGCTGTTGTTAATGTGGAAGTACCTTAAAGGACTAAAAACGAAAACTCATTCAAATAGAAAGAAATGATGAGAATTATTTAAATGTCCAGTAATTCCGTTTGCCATTCGAAGTGTGCTGCGCATTCATTAAAGTACGTTCCGTTCATTAAGTTTCACGTTTTAATGGTAATCTTATAGGATAGATAATTCGCTTCTAGTTAGTCGCGCATATATAAAAGATCCCCCTCGCCAGTCCTCTTTCACACTTTAATTCTTTTAAGGTAATTATTATTTTAGATTACGAAAAGATAACTTGAAATTTATACTTTCAGGAAAAGGCTTTATTTCATTAAAGATAGATCTTGCTCGGCCATAGCGATGAATTTGTGTAAATTGTAAAAAAGAAGTAGCGTTCTGCGATGCAGAAAAAAAATGTAAACGTTAACAAATACACGATAAGTTATAAAACCGCTTCACGTAATAGAATCGCGAACCGGCGGGCGATAACCGGTTAATATCAAAATCACCCTACACGTATAAAATTTCCAAACCACATCTCCCACGACGAGCGTAAGAAAACAGCGGCGCGGTGTCGATTAATTGAAACCCGACTACTTTTCGAATTGATAAAACGTAGCGTATCGCAGACGGTCACGCTTAAATAGCACATTGAAAGGAAATCGATAAGGTCTACTGTTGTGAAAGGCTTTACACAATAATAAAAACAGTAAAACAGGAATAGGGTTGATCGGACAGAAATTGAGATATCACGAATGGTTAAAAAGTTTCTACACGGCGGACGCGGAGAGCCATCGTGTTACTTTGGCCGACTGAAACATCCAGGACCTGACCCAACGGCATCGATGCGCGTCGAAACAGATTGGAAATAATAATTTCATTTCCAGTAGACTTCCCTTTTTCCTCAATTGATGGTTTCCTGGTGTATTGAGTTCGATTTAAACTGTCAGAGCATGCGGGGTGTTACTTCCACCGCTCTCGATACCATTCGCCGTTTTTCATCCACCTGTTGAAACGATCGAAAATACCTCTTTTCGATATACTCGTACTTACGCTCGGCTTTCGAATTTCCTTCGTTTCGTTTTCAACCACACAGGATGTTACGTTACATATAAGGGTCGTAGTTGAAGTGATTTTTAAACTTTAGTTCCTGTTTTGAGGGTTACGTAAATCGGTGATTTTACGTTTAGGAAAAATTCCAAAGGATATAGTATTTCATGGAGTATAAATGCTATTCTGCTGTTAACCTTCATGCCTTATTTACAATTTCACAAAAAAAAAGTAACATTCGTTACAACAATTTACGTTCATATTGGTTTCTTGCAACACCAAAAAATTTTCAAGAAAAAAAATCCACCGACAAAATCGTTTCAATACCGCTACAGTTGCACCGGTTATATGCGTATAGTCTGAAAGATGTGATTGTTCCGAATAATCCAACTGTTACGACTCGAGACATCTTGGGTCAATAATTATAAATGATAGGTGCAGATATTTTCACATAGCCAAAGAGGCAGGTATCAAATTAGGGTAGGCAGACGAAAGAAACAAAGGATTCCCTTGAGAGAAGCCGAAAAGGGCCTTAATGTATGCTCGACATATGCATATTAGATCGATACCTTTAGCTAACGGGGAAAAAAACAAAAACGCAATGTGTACCACTACACATAAATCATATTATTCTTATAAAGGGAATATTTGTCGTTGGTATTAATGTACTGGAACACATTCAAAAATGAACATGTTATTGAATTATACATTACGTAAGTATGAATGTAGTGATTCTTCAACTTGTTTTCAAAATCATACTGGTATACTAAGTGGATCGAAGTCTCAGCACTTAAAAATCGATTTTTTGCCCTAACTAATGAAAGTTTCCTTCCAGTTGAAAAACCATACCAAAATAAAATCAAAGTAAACTCCCAAAATAATTCTTTTCGATAACGAATCATCAGCAATTTTTCAAATTCAACTATTTGCATATCTACGAGTAGGGTCGCCACTATACTGAATATTGAATGGGGAACACGCACGATATCTTCATTAACTTCGCTTCGGTTGAATAACCGTTCCATAGATTAGCCATGAAAAAGACGTTTGACGTTACATATTATTTAGTTCAGGACCACAGGATTTCAACTCATAATATCGTGGTTGTCACTCACTTCTCGCGTCATATATTTTGCCGAATTTTAAATGGCATATTTGATCAAAAACGAGAAAAATTTTTCATGAATTAACGATACAGATACAATTGTTTTATACCAGTCGACACACGTCAAACGATTAAAAAAAAAACAGAAACATATTATAAATCATAAATTTTGTTTTGTTATAAAATTTTTAAACACAACAAGGCGCTATTTCGTGCTTAAGCAATCCCAATAATTTTTTCATTCACGATGAATCTACGTCCTTTGGGTATCAATTGTTGAAATTTGATTTATGACTCAATAAAGCTTCTTTTAGTGTCATTCACCTCCAAAAATCGAAAAGAATTACCAAAATTGAAGTAATTTCGTTGGAAAAAAGTACCTTTCTTGAAAGGCTCGAGACATGCATGGTTACTTGGTCGAGACACTTTTTTCCAAATACTTACTCATTACCAACATCACTGTGTCAACGAGTTGATCCCAAGAACTGAACAGAATTATACACACGGATACACATATTCATAAACATGAACCCTCCGCGTTCGTTTTCTCGAACTATTCATCGATAGTTCTCACATATAATGATTTTCGTAGCTATCTACACATAAAAATTAATTCCGATTCATCAAAGAAAAAAACACTGCTAAAAAATAGACCATAGTTACATATTTGAATATTCGACACGAGACGAATACAGCACCTTTGACAAAAGAAAAGGAAAGGAAAGAGAGAGCAGTTCGATTACAGGCGAGAGCTAATCTTCAATTATTATTCCAAGACAAGTAGCCGATTGATCCGATGATTGTAGACGTAGCTGCGTTTAACCCTGATAAATGATCAGCGGCTGACAGTAACTGAAGAAGCTTCAACAACCCCTTTACATATTCATGAATACCAGATTTACTTCTCCTCGACACGAAGGTGCTTTAATCTGGGTAACTCTCCTTCTATAGTAGGTACTATTCTCATTCTATACTCTTCGTAACGATCGTTAACAGTTCAACGATATAATTCCGATGAAATTTAATTTTCCTTCTAAAAAATACGAATAAATTAATTTCTTATAATTAGAGCAAAATTTCGCATTTTTCTAATCAACGTTGATCGTTTGACGTCACGAAGTTAAGAATACGATTAAATTTAAAAAACGATTTTCGCGAACTTATACGGGTTAATAGTTTTCTCCCACACTAGCCTCATTAACCAGTATAATTATTGGACGATAATCGTTTTTAAATCGATTTAAACAGGAAATTGTCGTGTGACGGCGAACACCTTTAGTAACTGGAATTAATAACAAGGTGTCTCCGCGTAGACCAAAATAGCCGCCCAGGACAGATACAAAAGATACACAGTATCGGCTCATTACAAATACAGACGAAGACGAAAACACGTTTTGAAAATTACGAATACACTAAATTGATGAGATATTTAACAATTGTCGACGCGACTTACATTAATATTCTACCCTCGAAAAAGTAAATTATTCCTGCGTCTAAACGTTAAGTTCGAATCATTTTGCAATTAGACGTAAACAAATAGATTTTTTCACTTAACCAAGCATAAATTTTCTTTTTACATGCCAACGTTAACTAATTGTTATAGTTCAGGCGATGATAAACTGAATCACTGTCGTATGGTGCTTTTTCGGGCATATTTTCGTTTAAAACGAATCGAAATTTTAAAAGCGTATTTTTCTTTGTAATTCATGAACGAAATACGCGAGCTAACAAGATAGTAACGTTTCATGGCGCGACGTTGCGCTAAGAATTAATACATATTTCGTTAAATCGCGATCGTCGGTTGGTTTTCGTGATTTGATTAATCGCGAATATAAAATTACGCACTAAAAAAAAATACCATTGCCTCTGCATGATCGAATCACCTATGTTATTTATTTCAAAACGCTTTACAACGCGCGTATTTAATAACATAGCGTTTTAATTTCATTAACTAGTGAATTCGTTCGGGGGTGAAGTAAATTAATATTTCGAGGGGCTTCTGGTCACGCTAATTTTATTATCGTTATTACTATACCGAGTATATTATAGTTAGCGTTAAAAAATAATATTTTTTGCCAGAATAAAGGTAGCCTATTATCGATTAAATAGCGGCAAGTATGATTGGCTAACGCGTTAATGTTACTTAGTAAAACTAAGGGATAGCCGAATAATTATTATTCCACGCGATCGACGAGTTCGTTACTTTTTACAAGGTTACGTCAACTTTGCATCCCTTTGTTTAACACCAGAACCATAGGAATACCAAAAATAACCCGGCATAATAACTAATTTTCAGTAGTTTTTATCAACTGCGCGATTACACGTCGCGGACGATTTTTTGGCTATTTTTCATTTCGCTTTGAAGCTAAATTCGAATAATAAACGAAATAAACAAGCGCATTATTTATTGCCCAAAATTCGCCCATTACTTAGTTTCTTCAAGATTGTCTTCATCGATGAACAGATTTAACGAAAAAATAAATTCGACGATTTCGTTGAAACTTTTCAAAAAAAACACATCAGAGATTTTCCTACAAAACAATGATAATTCGATATTTGATTGCATACCAATAATAATTATACGACTTTCACGAATTGGAAATTCACGCCATTCAGGCAAATTTTACACTATCAGATATTTTCCCACCTACTTATTACTCGTTCGTAGGGAAAATAAAAAATACGCAAATAAGTAGCTCCAATTCTCTACCACCCTGTACTTGATCGATTAAATCATTATTAAGAATAATAATAATTCTATTTTAACGTTACATGAAACCTATCACACGCGAAAGTTCTATTTGATGACTTTAAAAACAAAAACACCCCTTTTCTTCAAACACTATACTCGCATTCGTGTTCGCGTGATTTCCTAAGATTTCGAACAGACTAATCAATCGTTCATGACGTCATCTGATTTAAATTTCGAACGTTAACATAACGCCGACTTCAACCCCCGATGGTAATAATTGCCGCTATTAACTTTCTTTTTCTGCTACCGACTCTCACAAGACGTCATATACTATAACCCCTTCTTTTTTTCTGATAATTTATATTTATAATTTCATCGTCAACCGTTGCTCCGCTAAATGGTGTAAACCTTCGTTTGGACTATGAATTCGAAAATATATCCACAATGTTATTTTATACCTACATAAGCCAAAAAAACACAACTTTCAAGCCGCTTATTAGTGCCAACGTGTAACACGAGACCATCATATACCATACAAACACCCCCAGACAACTATATAATGAAAGGGTTAAATTGAAATAAACTTGATCAATTGATACGAGCATACTTAAACATATAAGTACGAGTTTTTAATATGAGAAGACAAGTATACGCGTATTTTTGCATGTACGGAGTTTCGCCACAACCCTTTTATCAGCAAAAGACCTATTTTATCAAAATTTCAACATACGATAATTGACATTTCCAAAGTTCGGAAATCTCCGCAAAAAACTTTTACTGGCGATGAAGAATGACACGAAATTCAGCGGATGAACGGCCGATATTTTAATTCATATTTTATATACGTCGTCAACTTCAGGAAAAACGGTTATGAATTTCGTTCAATTGTGATAAAATAACTTTCGGAACTTGGACCGTTTACCAAGGAAGTTCATTGTGATTTTTCAAAAGAAACTGTAAAGTTTAACAGTCTTCACGAAGTTTTAAAAATGTAACAAAAGAATAAATAGCATTGGAAAATTTTCAAACTTCACTCGACGCAATATATATAATGAATAGGTACAATAAGTAGGTATATTCAACAAAATAGAAAACATTCACTTTGAAAAATTTTCTCAGCTTAAATTAAATGAAAAAAAAAAATCGTTAAATAAAAAAACTGATAGATAATGTAGGTAAGGTGTTATTAGCAGGTCATATTAAAATATTGAAAATTTCCAATAACAATAAAATAACAACGGGTTTTGAATTCACCTTTCAGTCCTCTTCTAATCGTTTCTTTACCATGCAACATTCGTGAGAAACCAATGATTCTATACCTACATGTCGTCCGCAAAATATGATACATCAAGATCATCACCAGCGAAAATAAACAAAGTGTAAGACTAAAAAAGGTTCAACCGAGCGGTAATTTTGAATATTTAATTAAAAACGGTTTAATAACCTTTTTCCATCCGAAGGTTGCGTTCTGTAGCAGGGTTGATTAGAAACCCCTCCTTATTTCTTTATTATTTTTTTACGCGTACAATCAATAGTCATGATCTGAATTACTAATTACCCGCGAGTTCAATGCAGGATCGGTGTTTAATTCTCTTACGTCTGAAAATTCATAACGGAACTATTTTTTCAACCGAGGTTCGCGAGGCGTTTGGGCTAATTTATTCACTTTATCCGTAATAAACATCGATACATGCATATTAAATAGAAAATACATACGAGGTAGGAAATTAGGTCTAAGGATTAAGTCTGATTAAATATTCACAATACCCAGTCTATCTTCAAGTTATTGTTTAATAACAAGTTCGTTACATATTTTCCCATAGCCATGTCAATAATGGAACTTTTCAACATTAATCTAATAACATGCAGTGTATTCGTGTATTTTCAATTTTCCATCTTTCAGTTTCACCAGAAGATTTTTACGTTATTCAATTCAAATTAAAAATTTTTAAATAATGGAAACGCTTCCGTCGCGTCGTCCGTTATTCGATTCAATTTATAAACAAAAACTTGCTCAATAAATTAAATTTTTAGTGATTCAAATTGGAAATTTTTTTAAAACGAAGTTTGTATTCAAACGCCAATTGATTCAAAGCAAATAAACAAAAAACGAAATAAGGGAAAAAGAAAAAATACAATTACTTAAAGGAACAATGAAAAATATAATTTCAAAAGCAATAATTTTACAAGCTTAAAAAAACTCGCTGATACACCTAATAAGAAAACTAATTAAAAAATGGGCATTTTTAACCAAGAAAACTTTATCAACTTCATGAAAATTTTTAATTAAATTCCATTTCAACGAAAAAAATACCCAAGGTTTTTGTGCAAAATAAAGAACATTTACCACAGCGAAGAAAACCTACATAGTATTAAATTAATCATTAATTGGTCATTGTATTTTAACGTTCGTCTAAATAAATGGAATATGTTATAAAAACGTTTTGTATGCATAATTTTTCTAATTTCAAATTAAAAAAAAAAAAACTATTAAAATAAAAAACCAGTAGGTTATATAAAGTCATATAACACTGATTGCTCATTATAACATGAAAAATCGAAAAATTGATATTGTATACTGAAGTCAAAAAAAATCTGATAAAATTTTTCACCTCAATAATACCCACACAAGTATCCAGTACCTACACAAGACGAAGGCTCAATTCCAACGATTTTGTAATTTAAATACAATTTTTTGCGTTTACAAATTGCATACATTCGTTTTTAAGCTCGACTTACGTCACAAATGATTTATGCATTGGTTTATCATTCTTACACCGAAAGATCTCTCTTCGCTCAGTATTCAGCGGTTGCCTTTAATACTCCAAAAGCCGGTAGCTAGTGTAGCCGATTGATCGACCTATCCTGGGGACATCTTGTCACAACAGGCTAACATTTATTTTCTAAATGGGATGCATTCGTCATTTATCAAAGTTACCCGTCTGGCGAATTCTTCCGTATACAGATCAGCTAACAATACCTAAATGTCGTTGTGTTTACGCGGACTTACTAAGACGTGACCCCCTCGGTTCGCCGATATCGTCACCAATGTCATTGCAGAAATCCTTTACCCATCTGGATGAACAAATATCTTAATAAGTAGCGTAAATGTCATTTATCGAGAAAACTTGTAAGAGGGTGGATGACATGACGTTTGGAAACACACACCAAACTTGACATGGACGATTCAATCTTTACACAAGTAATTACTTTTGCACTTCTCTCGTAGTAATTTAATTCAATATTTCATTTTTATCGCATTATTTTAAATTTGTCAACTCTCCCTAAGCAACTTGAATAGGTGAAAAATCACTATATTTTATGGTGAATTTTAACCTAACGATATTTCAAGTTTATCCAAATCTTCATTCTCTTAAATTTATCTACATTCAATAAATTGAACATAATTTCATACAAATAACAAACTTTCAACCATGCAAATGGAAAAAAAAAACGGCAAATAATTTGTAGCTACTACGATTATTGTTTATTTCCTACTTAATTCTTTACCTTTGATAAAGCATACCGCTATTTAGTTATAAAATTTTACCATTTACTTGAATGTATGTAATGTATTCTGAGAAATAAGTTACCAGAGAAGACCTCCAATCACCGGAGGTTGACCGTATTTCTAATTCTAGCCGCTTCATATTGTTTTAATGGTATGAGCGTGAGCGGATGTGAGTTCTACCGAATCATCATTATTATATCATATTATCGAACGATGCCGATTCTCAAGTCATTTCTTTTAGGTCCACCTAGTTATTATTGCCCTTCAACGTAATTAACCAATGCAGTAACAAGTGCTACTGGTTTTTGTTCCAAATACTACTGATGTTCGCTGCGTTAATATGTAGCCTCGGCCTTGGTCGCTTTGCTTCAATTTTACAGGTTGTCGCTGCTTTTTTTTTCCTTTTTTCTTCTCGACGAAAGTATTTGAAGAATGATTATGTACAGATTACCAGAGAAAGGTTACCTGAATTTATTGGAATATGTTTAGAAGCATTAGGTATATTACCTACGTAAATTCTTTTTACTGTAATAACTATACATGTATTTTCATCGCGTTAATAAATTTTATCAAAGTAATCAGGAAAAAATTTATCCTTGCAAAGGTCCAAATCAACAAAATATTAACATTTTGGTTTTTCCTGTATAATCTCGTTAATCAATTCTACGAGATTTCCGCTTTTTAACTGTACGATCACAAAATGCTGCTGACGTAAAGCAAAGAAACCAATAAAAAACTAAATTCTATATCAACGATAACAATTAATACAAACTAATATTGAAAATGACCAAAAATACGAAAAAAGGAAAACGTAAATTCACCATAAAAGCCAGACAGTTAAATTCCAGCGGTAGCGAGCCATTTAAAGAAATTTATTAAATAATTAAAATTTGTTCGGCACGTTTTTATAACCATTTGTGCATCGTATTCAATACACGAATGTTTTGTATTCTAGTATTCGTAAACAATAAATAACAGAATTATTGAAATAAAATATCTTTAAAATATTTTCGAGAAAACTACCAGTCCGAGATATTTTCCATTAATGTATGCGCATCTCCAATTGGATCTGCGTAGCTCGCGCGGTCCTCCTCTACCATTAAATAATCGTTAAAGATGTTCGATGTAATAAAGAAATAAACGGCAAATCAATACTTAATCCTTCCTATTAATTCTAACCTCTAATCACGTTAATAACGACCGAAGTTTCATTAAAAGCGAACCTTCGCCTTCGATAAGCCTGAATAATCACGGTAGCATTAGTTGTACTCTTTGTGTGCGACTTTAATCCCCCAACCTTTTCTTCACAAGACATCATAAATATTCGTATCTCAGCTACCGACTTTCTACACAGAAAATATATTTTCACGATTAGCTATTCAAACCTTATAATTTACGAATTAGATTTCGGTTTTATGTTGAAGCAGTATCCGTCGATTGTGCATTCATTTCGAATCGTTTTTCGGTATTTCCTCAATTCGAGCTGTTTTAGTAGTTTAATTTCATGTAGTTTGGCACAAATTTGAAAATCATTGGAGCTTTGAAACTTCTCCAGGGTTAGTTAAGATTTCAACAAATTATTTGCTATGCGACGGAACTGAAAAAAGTTTTCCTTGGCAAAAGAAGAATACAGTTGACTTGGGTTTCGTCAAATATTTTGATCATGCTTATGAAAAATTGACTCTTCTAAACACACATTATCGTATTCAACTCATCACAATCTATATTTCACCGATGTTCTAGAACTTCCAGACAAAAACGTTATTAAAAACTAATTACACGTCAAGGTAATCATTTCGCGATAATACGAGGGAAAAAAACACGACATTCGTTCATGCAAACAAAATCGAAAATTACAAAACCTTTCGATGACTTATCAAATCACCATTTTATACTAACACCTTTACTAAAACGTACAAATTATTTTGTGCACCGATAGTAATCATCGAATCCAAAGCATTTGTTCGTCAACACCACGGTGAAATACATTAACGCAGTTAAATTGTCCTTCGTCGAAAATCATTTGATCAGTAAGTCTGTACAGTCTTGACTTCGTGGTCTATAATCAAAGTCCAATTAGATGGCGTCGATAATGTAGCGCTGGTACAGGTGAGGAGGAAACGAAACGGAGGATTGATCTTTAATGACAGTTTTGACTGACATGGGTTTGGCGCAGTCAATCGCCTCAGACCTTTACAAGTAAACATGCGGAGTAACATTTCTATGATTTTTACGCGTAGCTTCGAATCGAAAACGTACACGTAGAACATCATTTTACCGTAACAAATACGTAGATATTAATGAATCGAATTATCCACATTTTCCTGATAATGATTGGGTGATACATGGTTATGCTACATAGTTGCTGTTTTTCTAATGTTTGAATTTTAAACAAATGGGTCAGGTACGCATACGAGATCAACTCCTCATTAACAAATTAACAATTTACACCATATTTAAAAAA
>QBDW01002915.1:0-15692 GCA_003261595.1 Maconellicoccus hirsutus | reverse complement strand
TTAAATATTCAACGATTCGTCAGCACATACACGTATCAATGACATGTAAAAAAACCAAAACAGATGTTATGCTGATGATACACCTACTTAACCGGATTATCAATAACTAATACGCTTATGTGTTCTAAACGTAAATTCGTGCATTGTAAGATTACCTTTAAGATAAATCTAACGTCGGCTTTGAAACAAAGACGGCGGATTTCGTTTTGAGAATTAAAAGCAGAAAAAAAAAAAGGAAAAACAAATTCGTGCATTCTTAATAGTTTGAATTAATTAGTTATGGTGTTGAATTCGCAAACACGTTGTTAAGGCGGTTGCATACCGTGATAAAATGAACTTAGTAAAAGTGATTTTTGTGGTTTTTCGAAACCGTTGTTCAACAATGTACTGACATCTAGACACGATTATCGTGGCTAGACGGATGCTATTATATTCACGACGCGATATTTACCAGTTTTTGAAGCATTTTTCTCGATTGAAATATCATTCGAGACAGATACGTGAAGTATTTATGTTCTCATCGATGTATCGATTCAACATTATTAACAAGGTCGTGCTTATTTGTGAAAAGTTCAAAGTATTTATTCTGTACCATAAAGTATGAGTTTGCGTACAAGTCCTCATTGCGTGACATTTTCATGTCACTTGGCGACAACGATGTTCATCAGAAGATGTCATCTGATGTTATATGCCACTCATAACCATGATACGTCACCATAACAATGACTTGTCATCGTATAATGTCACTTGACATGCTACTATAACATGATCACATGTCACTTCTGAACATGACACGTCACTACGACAATGAATAGTCATCTATGATATAGTATGGTGACGACGCATAACACGTTTTGAGAAAAAAAAAATAATCACCTGACTTGTCGTGACATATCATCACCACGTCTATTATCATGACAATTGACAACGCCATGACATATTACTATAATGTCATTATTAAGATCACCATGACATGTCGTTCAACATCCAACGTCACCAAGACATAATCATATGTTACTAAAAACCATGACACTTGACACTTGACCATTCCAATGACGTACATCATAACAAGTCATTGCATATTTCATGTCAATCATAGTCATTTGTTATGGTATAGTATGTCACTCATGATCATGATATGTCGCCATAATATGACCTCTCATCTACGAATTGTTATGAATATAACATAAAAATATCAAGAATCACTTATGAACATGACACATCATCATGACAACGTCTTGTATCATCATATATATCACTCATGACATAAAAATATTAAAACCATCACTCACGAGCATGACACCTCACCATGACAAGCGCGTGGCGCTTTCGACATTTTCATGTCTTGACTATGACTCACAAAATCTAAAATTGTCACAAAAAAACATTACAAAAAAGCGTCATGTGGTTGTCATGATAACCATTGCCATGGTGACGTGTCATGCTCATGAGCGATTCGTGACATTTTCACGTTATAACAATTTGTAGATGACAGGTCATGTTATGGTGACACATCATGATCAGGAGTGACATATGATCATGTCTTGGTGATGTCAAATGGCATGTCACGGTGATATCTCATAACCATGTTGTAATGACATGTCATGGGGACCTGAATGACATATTATGGTAATACGGCATGGCGTTGTTATCCATCTCAAAATGAATTATGCGTCGTATATTTATGTTCAACGATAAATATAATTTCTTCATGTCACCATACTGTCGTAGATGACTATTCGTTGTCATGGTGACGTGTCATGGTCAGGAGTGAAATGTGATCACGCCGTGGTAGCATGTCAAGTGACATTATACAGGGTGGCCAAAAAGTCAGTTTCTCAATTTGCAAAAAAATCATTTTAAATTCAAATGTAAAATTGATTTTGCAAATCAGTAAACCAAATTTATGGACACTATATTTCATGCGATTTTCAACCATTTTCCCAAATTAATACAAATTTCTCAAATACAGGATGTCCATAAAGTTGGTTTATTGATTTGCGAAAAATTAATTTTACATCTGAATTTAAAATGAATCTTTTGCAAATTGGTAAACTGACTTTTTGGCCACCCTGTATGATGACAAGTCATTGTGATGGTGACGTGGCATGATTGCGAGTAGCATGTGACATCAAATGATGTATTCTAGTGAACATCGTTGTCGCAGAGTGACATGAAAATATCACACCGGCGCAAGCTGATTTTTGATAATTGTCAAAAAACCAAAGAATTTGTTAAATAATCAAATAAAATGGAATAAATGTTTACATTATGTATTTGTGAAAAATAATAGCAATTTGAACCTTATCAATAATTCTGTACGAAGCTCGAAATCTAAGTACACAATCCTTCTTAAGTCTTTTTAAGCAGTCTCCGCATGACCAGCTTAATTCGCATCTCAGGCCTACGTTGGTACGTGCAACCACGACTTTAATTACAGCACAGGCACCAACAGCAGCAGCAATCATAGACATCGATGACACGTAATTGAAATCCACGTGTGTGTTACTGCTGCACATGCTCATTTGATGAGGCTATCGTTATGCAGCACAATACACCAGTATTTCTTTCACCAATTTACCATCTTAATCATATACAATCGAAAGCTCGAAATACATCGTACTTATTCACTTAACTTCTCCTTACTTTCAAAAGACACGAAACCCCATATTCAACAAAAATCCCGCAATTAAGTATGCTCTGGAGCCAAACAAAAATTGTCAAATTTTCCATCACCCTACTCGAAACAAGCCCTAAGCCTCCATTAAAACCGGTGACTCGACAAGATGCGTTTGAAATTCACTAAAATCGTTGCATTCGATATCTCGAGTAAAATTATTATATCACGATCTTTTATGTACCGTAGACCTACGCATGACTAGGCTCCGAACACATGTACATCTCGGAAACCGATAAGTTTATCTAGATTTCAACGTGCGATTGTCAAGGTATTCTAGCTTATCGGCTACTTCCATCGTAGAAATTATTTTACTCTGGGCTTCGATACACGATAATTTCAAAATGGACACGAGCCCGAGAACTCCGTGATATATGCTCTTTGATCGAACCATTTGGCTAATTTTCTATGCAAATGAGACAGCCAGACTCCACTATGGTGTTTTAGTCGATTGGAAATTTATACAGGAACCATTACCATAAAATGTCTTTTTTGAGGAACTTCTTTAATACCGAATTTTTACATTAATGAAGATATTTCTTATTGCCTTCGTGTTAAGTGTTTTAAAATATTTTCTTATCAGCTTCGTTATATAGATAAATTTTCAACAAAGTGGGCTTTCCATTTTGATATTCGGCGCGACGTGAATTACACGTTAAATTTACACATTCGAATCCAAGCATTGGAAAAATACGAATGAATTTTAACATAAATAACGCGCCTACAGTTTTAATTTACACACGATGAAGATGTTCATTTAATGAATGACTTTCGGAAGTAAATTCGTAAAAAAGAAACGTTTCGTTTAGCTCGTAAATCATAGATAAATTTTCCCTAATTTTCAACTCGGCGATGTCAAATGATAAAAAATTACGAGATAGGAGAACGCAAGCACGAAATGAAATATTCAGCCAATGAACCCGAGCGTACTTTTTTTTGAAAAATTTACGTCAAAATATTGAATAAACTTAATCAACGCAATTGCATAAGTACAACCGCAAAATTATAAATGCTAACCATGATTTATTACCGTTAAAGCATCGAGCCGACTTGCGTTTCAGGTAACTCGTGCGACTGCATAACTATATTAATTCTTTATCGAGTCGCTATCTGCCGGAGAATGATTAAAGTTTTTAGTACTTTGATCGAGAATTTTCAGGAGGTCGTAAACTGTGCCTTTGAGCCTAAAGGCGATGGCCGATGGCATTTTGGAGATGGTTTATAGCATTGGAAATTAATTCGAGGAATTGGATGTTTAATGTAAAAATTTATTGCGGTTAAAATTGTGAAGCAGAGCGAATAAATTATCGGGGGTTTCTATTTTTTGAAATATTTTGATTATTTAATGATCGTAATTCGGAATATTTCGAAAAATTTCGTTTAACTAGATTTTGAGAAAATCGTCGTTGCAATTTACTAAATTAATTTTTCAAAAATGAGAAATCATTATGAAAAACTCCATAAAATTATTACAATATATTTTGCTGTGGAATGAAAATCTTATAAACAATTTTTTTCAATTTATTATTTAATGTTAAAAAATTACAAAATAAACATAAAGTGACTCAAATTATTTTTTTTTTCTAAATTAAATTAAATTTTCAAAATTTTTCTTAAAGGCGCAACTAGCTACAACCAGTTAATTAGATTAATATAATAATGAATTGAAAATAAATTATCATTTCTGCTTTTAATTTTGTAAAAATTACACAAACAGGAAAATTTTATGCAAAAAAGTAGAATATAAATAGTCGAAACATAATCATGGTAGATTTTTGTTACAAGGAAATCTTCCCAAGTCGCTCACTCAGAATTCGATGCATCTTGGCAGGATCGAAGTTCACTTCAAAAAAACCTCAAAGCCAAGTTTTCAGCTGCTGAATTTCACTATTCAATTTTTTACGAATTTTTGAATTTTGAATTTCTAGCTCCACCCAGAGTTGGCTTTTTGCAAATACCTGGCCAATCGTTGATTCTATCGAAATTCTTAGAGCACATTAAGTGTAGCAAATTTAATTTCCTACAAGTTGAGTCATTATATATTTTTTCATAGCGCACTTCGTTTTTGAGTTATTGAGCAAAAACTTAATGAAAAATGATTCCAACGAAGCGCGACGTCAAGTCGCTCCCGCGTAAGTTACGTGCCAACTCGCGTCTCGCGTGATTGGAATCGCCCAATACTGTTTTCTATAAGTTTTTGCTTGATAACTCAAAAACGAAGCGTGCTACGAAAAAATATATAATAATTTAATTTGTAGGAAATTAAATTTGCTACCGACATTGAGATTTTAGAATTCCGATAGAATTAACGATTGGCCAGGTATTGGCAAAAAAACAACTCTGGGTAGAGCTAGAAATTTAAAATTTAAAAATTCGTAAAAAATCGAATAATGAAATTCAGCAGCTAAAAACTTATCTTTGAGGTTTTTTTGAAATGAACTTCGATCCTGCCAAGTTTCATCAAATTCCGAGAATGCGACCTAAGAAGGTTCCCTGGTTAGATAAAAAAACTTCATGTGAAAATTTACGACGTTGAATTTTAAGCCTGTTTTTATCATTTGCGCGTAATTTCATTTATCGATTTTCATTCTTAATATTAAAAAAAATAAAAGCCTAAAATTGTACGTTTCCTGATACAATAAATAATTAACGTTCCTCGAGGAATTGAGATCCAAATCGAAATTCATTCAAAAGCATATTTTTTTATTTTAAAGCCTCTTTAATTTTTACAGGCCTGTAAATCTATAATTAATTTTTTTAGCAAATAAAAAAAAGCATTTGATCCCTCGAGTAATGCATATTTAATCAAACATAAAATTGAAATAATTCATAAATTTTTACAATTTTTTTTCTTTTCTTTATCGTCTTTTTTAATTTTTTAACGCAGTTGCGAACAATTTCTTATCGTAATTTTTCAATGAAAAACCAAGTGGAATGAGAAAATTCCCAATAAATAAATCACCCACGCAACTTTTCCAGGATTTATCTTAAAACCACTATTATTATAATAAATCACCTTTCATAACACATGATGAAATGATAATTTTAATTACCCCCTCTGAGCAAGTCATTAACGACGAAAAAAATCATGGAAAATTTCGCTCGATTGTCGAAATCAACTTGAAACTGAAGAGGAAGTGGATAACGAAGAATAGGCGGAGTTGGACGACTTGACGGGAAGAGGGGATTAGCCTCAGCTCAGCTATAAGAAAAATAAAACTTTGAAAATGCACGAGCTATAAAAATACGGAAGATGATATTGCTCGGATAAAGCCATTGAAACTTTTTTTAACCTCAAAGGACCTAAATGGCCGTTTAGTAATCATTATACGATGAAGGGGGATGGAAGAATCTTCCAAGTTTTTGTTGGGTGGGTGCTGAAAATCGATTGATATTGGAACTCGAGTCATTTTTTTTAAATAATAATAAATAGGAAATAATAGATTTGCGGTTGAGTTACATGGAGAATGAGTTCTGGTGGAGCGGGGAGGATGTCTAAAGTCTTTTATAATCAGCTGAAAATTTAAAAAATCGAATTTTTCATGGTAATGCTTCAATATTGTTCGACTTTTTAATTTTTTCGTGAAACTTGCAGTACTTCGACCCCCCCCCCCTCGGCACCTTCCAAGTTAACAATGATTATGTTATCTGCGAGTTATTCTTTTTATTCAAACTAAATCCTCTCTTTCCCCTCCTCCTCTAAAAAAGAAATCTTACCAGGCCAGCAAGCTTTGTCTGGTGAAAATTTCAACAATATCATGCAAGTAGAATGAGCCTGAATATTCAAATTTTCAACTTCAAAGCTGATTTTTAAATTTCCTGATAATTTTCCTTGTTCCAAATAGATTTATTATTGACTCCGAAAATGAAAATTAAAAAAGGACTCTTTTTGGTAAACATTCAAACTGAGGAAACACGACGAGTGGGATTTTCCTTAGAAAAGGCGCAATTATGTACGCACACAAGACTTCACCGGTTCGCCACAGGGCGAAATCTGCAAAGTCTATCGAACTTGCACCACATAAGCTAAACTTTACCAACGTATTAACAAATCTCCACAAGAACGAGTAAATTAAAAGCCAAAGGTGCGATATAATGGGAAAACCACCGCAAATCAGAAATCCGCGCACGCAAACTTCATAAAATAGATACATTCCGGTGAAAAAATTTCCCAAACTCATTGGTAACCACCAACGCCGCAATAAGTTCGCCAAACGTGTCATCGCTTCTAATTACGAAGCGATGCACGTGGATACAATAAAATCATTGTAAAATTCTCTGTCATTCGCCCGCAGCCGCGTTAATTTGCACGTTAATCGTTTCGCTAGAATTTTATTACGTTGGCAATTTTCTTGTGTTAACGGTTTGTAAGAGCAAAAAAAAGAATAAACTCCGGTAGTACTTGAAAAACCAGTTAAAAATTTTCTATCAACAGGAAGACATAACTTCTAGTACTTTTTATTACTTACCTCCTGCGCGATGTTTTTCTAACTTTTTTGCTTTTTTTCCTAACATGCACAATGTATACAAATTTATCAGTATATTTACTTAGCCAGATAATATTATTTCACTTATTTACACGTTTATTCAATTTATCACATTGTACATGAGAAAGCAAGCACCGAAGTGAAATAGGAAAAAGACATGGAAAAATTGAAATCCGTTATAACAGACTATGACGAAAAGAAAATATATGTTTAATGATAAAATCGTTGACATTTAGCCGCCAAGAATACGTACTCGTCGCTGCACAGAAGAAATTTTTAATCGTTACACGACGAATCACTCTTCTCCACTGTGAAGGTACTTTTGCTGGTTAAATAATCTAAATCCAAAACCAGTAGCTCTATAGATACATTAAAGTATACAATTACATATCCGTATCGTTTTATGTACATAATGACTTTTTTTTTGGGCCTTTTGTTCTCTTCGGTTGACTTACCCACACAGTCACACTATCTCGAAGAATGATCTCAACAGAATGAAAATTTGTGCGGCCATGTGCCGATTAAAAAAAGCTTATCATACATCTTCGAGTATACAGCGAGATGAAGAAAAAACATAAATCTTGATAATTTGTTTTTAGCATGTTGGAACGCGTATAAAGCTGAACGAGCTAAACTTGTCAAAATACCTGTATTACACGTCCTCCGCTAAATTCATTTGTTACTGTAATCATTATATACATTTTGTTAAACGGTAGTTAATTAAGGCATCACGCCGGCGAAAAGATGACTCTAAATCCTCATTTGTGTCTCGAGTCGCTAACGAGTTCCAATTTTTAATTCTTTTTTAATTATTAAAATTTATCGAGACCGTATCGGATATAAACAGCTTTGAATATTTTATAACTTCCGCCCCGAGGATGAATAAATTCAAGTCAGCCACGCTTATTGAAAAACTTTGTACGGAAATTAAACGTTGCAATTTATTGCGCGCATACGATGCATGTTCACGATTCAGTTACATAGTTTATGTCTTCATTCTTCGCGTAGAATTGTGATATTTTTAATCGTTGAGTTTCGTTTTTGGGTTTCGAACAATTGGGTACGTTGAGAAATTGCATTTTCAGAAATTTCTTGAAATTTATTTCAACAAGTATACTGAGAAGTCATAAGTAGGGATTATAATCAGGGACTCTTCTCATGTGATGAACCACTCGAAAACGATTTTCGATAGAGAAATCGTTATTTTTTATTCGGCGTAAAACACAATTTAAACGGATGTTTTTCTTTTCGAGCCTCTTGTGTTATATCAGCACTCAAAGATAACGATTTTTTGGAACTTGACGAGCAGCATTCGTCAATATTTAACGAAATGACAAAATGAGGTGATTTTTATGGGAAAATTTCAATTTTCATTCGACAAGAGAACCACTCGAAGTTGCGAGTTAGGAGTTGAACAGATGTTGGATTTTTAAAAGGAATATCAAATGATGACCAAAATTTCAGTTTTCAAGTATCTATTGATGTTTTGAGAATTTTTTTTAATTTGAAAATAAGTTATGAGCATGTTTTTTTCTATTTATTAAAAATTTGTAACTGATACTTTTAAAATAAATTTTCGTTAATTTATGTTTTTAAAATGTTTAGAATTATTTTCCCATCATTGAATTTTTGTAATTGTTTTTGCTGCGAAGCCTCAGGCGGCGTAATAATTGAAGAATCGCTTTTTCAAAACAAATAATTGAATTAAAAAGTTAAGAATTGAAATTGTCGATGCTTAATTTTCTTGGAAAAATGGAGAACACTGGTCTTCCTGATGAAGCTTTTGACATTTTATGTCTCGGCTATGGTACACAAATGCGAAAATCGTCATAAAATCCACCGTAACAAAAAAGTGCCACCGTCATGAAAAAATGTCATGAAATATTAATAATCATAACATATTACAATGACATGGTTATGATGACATCATGACACATCATTGTCACGGTGTCGCGTCATGATCACGAACGACATGGGATCATGTTACGGTGGCATGTCGTGATTCTATCTCATGGTCACGTTATGATGATACGTTATTGTAGTGTTCACATGTTATGAGCCGTGATTATGTCATGGTGGCGGGTCGTGATTACGTACATATCATGGGCATGCCATGATGGCACGTCATTGTTGTGGTGATATGTCATGACGTCATAAACTCATTATCATGTCATGGAGGCACATCGTATGATAACAGATTATGGCGAATCATTATGATGACATGTCATGGTGCTATCATGATAACAGGTAAGCCTGGTGAGGGAGGGTGGTTCAAGAGGTACATTTGCACCTGGCCTGCAATTCTTTGAAAGATTCGCAAATTTAGCTCTTCTTGCGTAAATTTGTAATTTTCATTTTGTAATATTTTTCGTCCCGTAAAAATGATAAAAATAGCATATTTTTATAATAGAATAGAAAAATTTTCGTTCTTTTTTTCAAACGTTTTCAATTTAAATATCTGTAAGTATTTTTTTTATTAAAAATTAAAACAAAATATGTGAGGGCGCCTACGAAAAGGGACCACTTGGCCAAAATTTCGATTTTTTTTGATGAAATTTATGTAAAAAACCTTCAAGAATCGAATGGAACTGACCACTGATCTCAATTTTCAATATTTCGAGGAAATTTCGACGTTTAAAGTTGAGCATGTAAATATTTTTCTTCAAAAATTGCTCAATTTTTTTTTTTAATGAAATTCATGTAAAAAACCTTCAAGAATCGATTGAAACCGTGAAACTGACCACCGATCTCAATTTTCAATATTTCGAGGGAATTTCGATGTTTTAAGGTAAACTTTAAATCCCTCTCCTGTAAAATTTTGATTTTGGCCAAGTGGTCCCTTATATATAATTTTGTGAACAACCATGTAAAAAAAATATAATAAAAGCATTGAAATTTACTTTTTTGAAAACTTCGGTATCCAGTATCTACCTGACTACAATTTTTTATTGAAACCTGACTACTAAATATTTTTATGAACTTTTTATAAGCTTGAAGGTTTCATCTACGCAATACAATTCATTTGGGCATTCATACAATGCATACTCACGATGACAGTACATCAAATTTAATAAAATGAACTTTTAAATTCTGTAAATGGAAAAAAGTGGGGAAAAAATTATTGTACATGAAATATTTAGCATTTTTATCAAAAAATAATTTCCACGTGCTACCTGTTTATTTATGGTATACCCTCGATAGAGAATTTTTTTAAATTTCCTGTCATAATATTCGCAAAAATAAGACCGTAAATGTTTTCACTATGAGCTCATAACATAAAAAAAGAATTTTTTCATTAAAAAAGTTTTATTGTAGTTTCAAGAAGACAAGAAAATATTACTCGAATACAAACAAGAATTTTCTAGTAAGTACTAACAATGAGGAATGCATTTCACCTTGTGAAATAAATACTTCACCGTGTTGGACTATTTTTGCCATTTACACTTGATTTATCTGTAATGACTCAGTTTAAATATTGTAAAACGTTTTTACTCGAACATTATGAAAAATGCTATCGTTATTTACTATATTATAAAATTGCTGCGCCACTTAAGCATGAAGTACATAATACACGTAGAAGTACACAGAGACAGAGAAAAAAAAAACACCTTGATAAGCACACGGTTCGACTCATCGGTGACACTGATTTAGTATAATTATTCGCCCAACTCGGGTATTATAGATTATATTAATACTCATTGAACCGAGGTGCGAATATTTCGAGTAGCGTGAAAGCGATTAATTTACAGTAATTCGCCAAGTCCAAGATCATATTTCAAGTCACGCGAAGTCCAAAGGAATCGGTGTCTCAAAGTCTTCACGCCGAGTTGCTGGATACGTTGAGCTTTGAAAATTATACCTTCGTTGATATTCCCATCGCGGGCAATTGCAACTCGTATTTTAGGAATTAGTTACGGTGACGATTTTAATTTTCTTAAATACATAAACAAGAATTAACAATTATTCATTTCATTACGAAGTTTTTTTTCCTATTGAATCAAACGAGTCGCGTTTTGATATAGGAAAGAAAAAAAGCACACAACCGGAGGGTACACGAATGATTGACAGTTAGGACACGCGTGCTAAGCACAAACAAAGAAGATTGACCACCGTTCCACCGTTCGAATTCGTAATTTTTTTCGTTTTTATTATTTTATATAATAAACGTATGCGCTAAATAATTAGGATTATCCTGTATTCGGAAATTATGGATAGTAGCGCATCAAATTGACTCGAAATAAATTGAATACGAGTTTTATGGCGCTGCTGGACCTTTCTTGAATCGAATGCGAGGCAAATCATTCAACAGGTGATTAAAATTATAGGATATCCTTTCCGTGTACGAATTTCGACTCTTTATCCCCGAAACATGTGTCTTTCTACACCAATATCGAACCCGAAATAATAAAATTAAATTAATAACGCTATAAAAGACGTAAATAAAAAGTTAATTAGAATATAGTTAATCGTTACAACGGATGACACGAATTTACATCTGTCTGTTCGGTTTCCTTCGTCGTATTCTCGATATAATCGAACGTGGAATTTTTTCACTCACCTCCTGCGCTATTTACAAGCGATTTTAACATTACGGGATTTTTATATCGATAGTAAAACCGGTAGATAAGGGTAAATGTTTGATTTATGCTACCACCTTTCGTCGTACCCGCCGCCAAAAATTGTAACGTTTCCAAAAAATTAGCGAAAAATAGCGGTGAAGTGGGAACCACCGTAATTGCGAGTTAATTAGCATTCCATGAGTAATCATCCGATAACGGTAGACGATTTTCCGTTTCATTCAAGAAATTCGTTTCGGAAACGAGGTATTTTTTTCGCGAATTTATAACATACGAGTTGCAACGAAAAACGGAAATAGTACGATTTATAGATCCTCGAGGTGAGAATTTTTTTCCTATGTCGTGAAATGCAAACACGTGTCGATATTTTTAGCGGTTTTTTCAATATCGATGCAAAAAAAGCTTCCTGTAGCGGTTCCTTTCAAGGCGGCCTTGAATTTGAAATGGTCTTGTTTTCAATTTCAATTTCGGAGAAATTTTCCAATACTTGTTCACTGGTTTTAGCCGGATTTATTGATTTTTTCGTAGATGAAAAAATTGTATGTTAGGTTTGACTTTGACGTGGGTAGGGAGTTGTTTGGGTGTTTGGGAGATTGATGTTTGGATCTAAAACACAGGGTATTTTTCTGTAGCAGATTCCAGCGATGAAAGTTCAAATCTATGAGCCCTAAATTTCTGTATATCGGAAAATCTAACCTTGAATGTCAAAATCGGATAATTGAAATCAAAACATTGAAATTGAAATATCGAAATCAAAACATCGAAACTGAATAATTGAAGTCAAAACATCAAAATTGAAATATCAAAGTCAAAGATCGAAATTGAAATATCGAATTAGAATATCAAGATTGAATAATAAAAATCAAAATATCAAAATTAAAATATCGAATTAGAATTCCAAAATCGAATAATCGAAATCAAAACATCGAAATTGAAACATCGAAACTGAATAATTGAAGTCAAAACATCAAAATTGAAATACTGAATTAGAATATCAAGATTGAATAATAAAAATCAAAATATTAAAATTAAAATATCGAATTAGAATTCCAAAATCGAATAATCGAAATCAAAGCATCGAAGTTGAAATATCGAAATCGAATAATCGAACTGCCGAAATCGAAATATCAAAATCAAATGATCAAAGTTAAAATATCGAATTACAATATCGAAATCGAAACATTGAAATTGAAATATCGAAATTGAAACATCGAAACTGAATAATTGAAGTCAAAACATCAAAATTGAAATATTGAATTAGAATATCAAGATTGAATAGTAAAAATCTAAATATCAAAATTAAAATATCGAATTAGAATTCCAAAATCGAATAATCAAAATCAAAACATCGAAATTGAAATATCGAAATCGAAACATTGAATTTGAAATATCGAAATTGAAACATCGAAACTGAATAATTGAAATCAAAACATCAAAATTGAAATATCAAAGTGAAAGATCGAAATTGAAATATCGAATTAGAATTCCAAAATCAAATAATCAAAATCAAAACGTTGAAACTGAATTATCGAAATCGAAACATCGAAATTGCAACATCAAAACAATAATTGAATTCAATACATCAAAATCAAATGATCAATCGAAATTGAAATATCAAATTGGAATATCGAGATTGGAATATCGAAATTGAATAATCAGAAATCAAAATGTTAAAATTGAAATACAAGATTAAAATATTAAATCAGAATATCGAAATCGAATAATCGAAATCAAAACGTCAAAATCAAATAATCGAAATAGGAACATCGAAAACAAATGTTTGAAATTAAAACATTGTAATCGAAACATCGAAATTGAAATTTAAAAATCGAAATCGAAATGCCAAAATAAAATAATCGAAATGGGAACATCGAATTAAAACGCCGAAGACGAATGGTTGAAATTAAAACATTGTAATCGAAATTGAAATATAAAAATCAGTCAATCGGAGTTGAAATATCGAAACCGAATAATCGAACTCGAAATAGGAACATCAAAGTCGAAACATCGAAACCGAATGATCAAAATTAAAATGTTGTAATCGAAACATTAAAATTGAAATATTAAAATCAAATGATCAAAATTGAAATATCGAATTAAAATATCGATGTCGAATAATCGAAATCAAAACATTGAAATCGAAATATCAAAATCAAATAATTGAAATAGGAACATCGAATTAGAACATCAAAATCGAACAATCGAAATTGAAATATAAAAATCGAAATATCAAGTAATTGATTAAAATTGAAATATCGAAGCCACATAATCGAAATCGAAATGTCGAAATCAAATATAAAAATCGAATAGGTACCATAATTGAAAATAAATTATAAAAATGTGATTTTTTAAATATTTTTCGTTTTTTGTTTCCTCTTATGACATTTTTACTTGCATTTTCCCCCTTTTACCTTCGTTTTACTTGTGTTATTATTTTTTTGTTTCAGCGCGTTAATGTCATTAAAAAAATGTTTATTTTGAATAAAATTTTATGAAATAAAGCAATACTACTTTTTTTTGCTCGAAATAAAAATATCAAAATGGAAGACACGATGTGTTATAAAACAACGTTCCTTATGGGGGGGGGGACTAGACAGTAAAGAAATGCAAAAAATTGTCCTTTTTCGTCGATTTCACACGAACCCACCAACTTCCTTTTGGAAACCCCTTTCCAGACATTAAGAAATTCACTCCACCGAATTCTTGTACATTCTTATGTATTTCTCACATTCTCACGTATGAAAACGGTAAAGCGCCATGAAAAGTATCAAGCACATTACAAAATGGACTCGTACATTTCCCATGTCTACCTACACGAAGAAAAACTCCTTCGACGACATGAAAACCACTCAAAACATCACCGTCCACCCACATCTACTCCGACACTGTACTTTGACATCGCCTGCAGATGTGTGAGTATACACGTTGTAATGGCTATTATAATAAGTAACTACATTTCGCTTTTCCACTTTCCGGCGCGGCGGCCATTAAAAAATGAATAAATCTTAAAGGCTTTCTTCTTATCAAGCACACATTGTCGTTTTTACAGGTGATCGGCGACTAACAAGAAACTCGCATCAAAGCGTTTTTGATTTACGATGCAACGAAGCTCATGAAAAGGAAAAACTTTTCGGATGTAATTGAAGTTTACGCGTCGAAATGACCTAGAGTTGACATTTTAATTAGTCGAATGCGTCTTAATCCGGGATGGGTAATTGAAAATTACGTATAAATTTCGCATATTTCATTTTCGATAGATAAACCGTCGGGTCGACAGTTGGAATAACATCTCTTCGCAATCTTATCACTTTAATCGTTCAAAGTTCGATATTCGATTGGCTTTCTCGATTCCAAGAAGGTGGAATATACAACAGCGTAACACAGTGTACAATGTTCGAAACTAGTATCGGTAAATCATCCGAATGTAATATAAAACAACGTTCTGCGCAGCGGGTAGTCTTATAAGTCGTTCTCCCAGACCTCATGCTGACCTTATCATTACGTCATTTAGTTTTCGAATTGAAATTAAAAACGAACAACTTTCTGTCGCGGTTGCTTGTACAGTCGAAGATGAGACTTGGTGGAAATTATCGGCCATGTTCGTTTGCATATACTTATAAGGATTAAGTCTATTACGGCGAGCCGCGGTCATCTTTTTATAACCTTTTACAAACATGGTTCCGAATGAATGCTTACGATGTTCAATTTGTTTGGAGAATTTTTCAAATTTTTCTTTCGTTCACATCGCATAAGCGGTGATTTAGTTACACTTCATAAAATACGCGATATGTCGATACAATCGATAAAATCGTACAATGTTCAAATTTTCAATAACATCGAAGATATTTGGTAATCGTAAAATATCTTTAAATACAATTAAAAATCACATCCGAAACATTAATGTCTTTCGTTTCGCGATTACTTCCCAAGTCAATGACGTAAATGCTCGAC
>QBDW01002914.1:0-18009 GCA_003261595.1 Maconellicoccus hirsutus | reverse complement strand
AATTTAATTCAAAAATATTACCGTTTTCTCTACGTTTAACACGCGTGTTTACTGTTTACAATTTTCCCTCTTTCACCTACCAGCCCCCGCTTTCCTTGTCATGACCACCACCTTTCCATTCAAGCGCCATTTCTTTCCTTTGAGCACAATTTACTTTATACATTTTCTTGTACATAATTACTACCGCCCTCAATTTAATAATATGCGTTTCAGTCGTATTCAAATTGTTTCGTAATTATATATTTAATTCAATTTCCGTTTAGCGCAACTTCTCCCATGAAATAATTTTCATCTTTAGGTATTTCTTAATTCCGTTTCTCTGATTTATATTTCGATTGTGTTTTCTTATATATTTATGCATATCTTATTTGGTAGCAATTCTAGCGTAATTTCGCCTAACGACAAATACCTACAAAGGTACAAATATTGCTATTAAATGATTACGGGAATCGTGATTAACGGCATAGAGTATGCAATTTAATTAACATTAGGTTGCGATACAGATGCACCGTACTGTTTTATGGTGATGTAGTGCTTGGTGGTACGTTGTGTGTGCCTAATTTAAAATGCAACAAGATAGAAATCGTTTTTTGGATTAAAATTTGATAGGTTTAATCAAGATGGTATGGGAATATTAAAAAGTAAAAAATTACAAAAAAAGAAACTATTCTTTGAAATGAATAGATAAGAAAATATGACAATTTTTCTCGTTCTTTGAAATTCCAAAAAAAATCGATCTAAGGATATTCTAACTTCATATTTAAAAACTTGTGAAAAAAAATTCACGAAATAAGGTATTCCTCGCTGAAAAAACATCGCTTTACCATTTAAATCACCATATCATAGGTAACAACTCTGGCAAAAAATTCCCCAAAAAAGTGAAAAACATTAATGGGTTGAAAATCAGAAGCAATAGTGCCAGGAAAAAACATAAGTTTAACAACATACGCTAACCCATAAACGTCGACAGCTATTTAGCAGAAACGATAAAACGCTATCGGAAACGAATAGCTAGGTGTTTTATTTGAGGGTGTTTTCACATGGTTTGCGTTACGTTTATATTACATCGCCCCTAACTATCGCAGGAAGTTTCTTATTCTCTTTGAAAGAGGGTAAAAAAGCACAGTTTAAGAAATACCAAAATGCCAGCCGACAATTCGGGTGATGAATTCCAGTTTTTAACTTTAATGCCGATCGGAACAAGAATCGAGAGAATTTATCGAATTGGTACATTGAGCGTAAACGCTTTGTAGAAGTTTTCTAACGTAATCTACATTACGATAAACGTATGCAATATAAAATTCATTAGTTGTTACACTTGTTACGAACGACTAAGTGCACTTTATTATTGCAAAAAATAGTGCTTTGATGTTCGTTACTGTTTTAAAGACCGTATAAGATAAAGATTACCTATGAAAAATGTAAAAAAAAAATGACTAAATGACCAACCACAGGAATAATTTTGAATTCTTATAAATTCGCCACAAATAAATTTGAAATTTTCCAAAAAAGTATATCTTAAAACTAACGAACTTTCGTATTCGTAAAAAATTATTTTCCGAAATAATCTTCAATAAGTAGATGAAAAAACACTTTAGAAAAGGTTCCTCATGACAAATTACAATTTCAAATTGAAATAATTTTTGACTATAAAAATTTGCAATCATTATTTCCCAAAAAAAAAAAAAAAAGGAAAAAACACTATATTATTTCGCTATCGCGAGGTGTAGGACCGAAGAATTTCCTGCCTCGAAAACAAGCTAACGGAAATAAATTTATTGAGGGTAATGAAGCGGTTTCGGCAAATTCCTTAAATTTCGTTTTCGTTTTTCTTCCTTTTTACGTAATGTAACAGCGTCATTTTATTTTTATTAGGGTTTTGCAATTAATATACAACGATGGAAACAGTAAAGACAAGGGGACGCTAAAAAGGTAACTTTTGACGAAGAGGTGTAGGGAGTAATTCACGCGCCATTAGTCTCAACGTTATTCGGCCCATTGAATTTGAGACTGAGACAATACGACCTTTCGATATTGTGGTCTCCTTTTAATACTAGCGATCGCTTTTTCTACCAAGAAGGAATTCGTGGAAGTGATGTACTTTTATACGTTCGTTTTATACACGATATTAACTTGGCTTTTATTATCTATTGCACGACTACTTCATCGATTATAAATTATTGAAATTCAATTGAAACAAACCGAGATGAACTATGAACCAAAATTCATCATTATTCATCACACAGGTAAACAGAAATACATAAAGACAAAACGAAACATAACTGAACAATCTGTGTAAACTACAAAAATAAAAAATTTTTATAGCCTCGCTCACTCGATTCAACTTTTTTCATAATTCCAATCAAGAAACACGGAATTTCATTTTCACTACATTATAGCACTGGAAAGAAAAGAGAGAAAAAAACAGGCGCCACCACAGTTGTATTAAAGCGCCATTAATTTATGATTTTTAAATTCTCCTCAGATAAACCATGTTCTTTCGGCACCTGTAAATAAACATTTTATCTACCTCAAAATCAAAATGTTTTACATACTCGCGGCGGATCACATTAACGATCAATAACATTTAACTTTGATCTCTGAAGCTGCTACGAAAACTAGCTGCTTAATATTAACATCGTATAATAGCGAGATACGTGATTTAGATAAACTTCAACGACTAATTATCACGAATGAGTTGTAAATGATTGTCAAGACATCGATAAAAAAGGAATTTCGTTGGTTTCCTTTAACAATGAATTAACTTCGATTAGCTTCAATTTAAACGAATTAATATAATTTTTTTTTATTTGAATTAAATTCACGCCCGGTTGCAGAGGCTATTTATAAGCTTCGTAGGTTTCAGTATTAGTGTATTTTCATTAAGATTGGCTCCTTTGAATGATACTTCAATGAAATAAAATTTTTATAGATGGAGTAATATTCTCTTATGTCATTCAAGGTTCAAAGTTTATTACTCAAATAGTCAAATAGCAAGAATAAAATTCATGGCAGAAAGGTCTGCGTCATAAGTACGTACTCGTAAGTTGTTGAAAATAATACATAAGAAATCAAATTCTCGTGATTATCTAAAATACAATCCTAGCTCTACATAAAGTGACGCCATACCCTTGATACTATGAACATACTGATTTAAATTTTGATTAATCTCACATACTGTAAAATCAATTTAATGCGATAACTGCAAAAAAAAATGAAAATGAACGAAAACTTGACTTTTTCCTATGTCAAATTTAAATCCAAAGCAACTTTTTAATTCGCGAATGAAACGGTACGATTATAAGTTTTCTTTTGAAGTGATGCAAGAATAACCTAAAATCACATACGACATCAAAGCACCCATGAACGAATTCTGCGACACAATAGCGCGAGAAAAACAAGTCATTTACAACACATTTCTGTTTCGTATGCCAAAAAAGATGAAATAATGCCAGTCAGTCGGCATTCGAGTATCGTCTGTCATTAGGTATTAAATATCTTCGCAAATGATATCCTGCGCCCCTCTGCTGTACTCTACGTCACTACGTATTTGATCTTTAAACGTTAAAAGTTGTTTAAGGGCTGTAAAATGAAACGTCGTCGTTACTTTTTCCGTATTAATTAAAATCAACTCTTGTCAACCAGCAGTTCTTGATGTTTCTTTCCCTAATAGCGTGTCTGTTCTATTATATTCGATAATCTTTAGCCGCGTATTCGAAATTTGAGTTCCTGGTGCGTTACTGACAAACCAGGACCATTTTGAGTGAAATTAAGTTATTCGGAAATTTCCACAATTTCACCCGTTTCCTTGGTTGATTATACTGTAGTACCTATTGCCTACCAATGTAACATCATGTACACAATATATACATCACATATAAACACCTACAAACCACATCATGTTATTTCACGTACGCTCAATTCGCATATAAAAGCAATAACTCGAGGAAAAAACCACCTAATAGGTATCAGTTGCAAACATATAATACTAGTTAAATACGCAGAAGATGTAATCTTTATCATTATACTTATTTATTCGCTACAAAATGTGGTTTAATGGTGTTCGAATACCACAAGCTAATTAGTAACGAATTCGCTGCAGCAAAAAATTATTTGAAAATATGAAGCGAATTATCCTGTTAGCCTGCTGGTTCATTTTACGCTGGGTATTTTCATCAGAAAAATTAATGGTTTTTAGAAACGCCGAGTATATGTTATGTATGTTTTTGTGAAACAAAAGAATTACAAATACTTAGTTATGGTATAAAATATATTAAGGTTTCAGGTAATTATAGCTTAAAAATTAAATACATGGAAGTTGCGCTAAATGAAAGTAACGAGCCTATATAGTTAACTCTACAAAACAATTTGATTTCTCATAAGTAGGTAAATAAGAGTTACGCCGTTTAACTCATAAGTGAATATATAGGTATTCACTTATTTTGAAAAAAATCCTCATAACGAATTAATTTCTGTACCTCTTAAACGTGAACTTATTATCGGTTGAATTCTACCCAAATTTACAGGATTACGGGAATGTTTTACGTTTGTTAACTGTTTCAAATTCTTAATGCGCTGAATTTAACATTTTCCAGGACGCCATAATAATAAGAGTTCTTTAGAGTAATTTTAAAACAAAATACAGACAGGCGTGTTGTTTGCGGTTGCACGTAAACCCTCTTTATTAAAATTATTGCATCTTCATACATATTCATCGGTAAGAATCGCTGCGCATTTTCTTTTCCTCATTTCCACATACTACACGCGCTCTCGAAGTAACCAATTATTTCCCACTCGAATGACTTACACGAATAGTGTAAGATTTAATTCACTTTTCGAATGAAAATTATAAATACAAATTAAAAACTTCAGTTTTGAAGCTGTTAAACCTTCCCATCTCAAGTCTATAACCAACTAGCTGTACGTGGGATGTGCCAAATTCTATAATTATGGGTTATATTCTGTAGTTGCTTGGTACTAAAAGCTGGTTAAAGTTGGACATTCTAGATAATGTTACGTGTAAAAACAGAAAGTTGACAAAAGGAGTAAAATAAGGGAAATCGGTGAAATTTTTGTTGAATATTTGTAATCCTTGTCTTGTTAAATCATGCTTGTTTCAACGCATGTATCAAGATGAATCTGTATGTTTTAAAATGTTTCATCACAAAATATTCAGACTTTTACGTGCTAAAATTTTTACTATTTATATTAATCATTAGAGTAATTTAAAAATCTGAAAGGTCCTTCATTCAACTTGGAATAATTGTGCTAGCTCCAAGATATAAGTACACAGATTTGAGCTTACTATATTGAAAAAATAGGCACAGAAGTTATAGGTATAAACTCGATTGAAAATATTTTTGTTGATTTTTTTCAAGAAAGTAAAATGTTCTATCTTCTGTATGGTAAAATCACACTAGTTTTTTTGAAATTTTTAGTTCTATAGAACTGCTGAACGTAGAAAAAAGCTTGAACCGTCGTAAGACAGCTTTTGACGCGTAGGTGTGCAAATTTTATTAAAAAGTTCAAAAAGCTCAACGAAAAGTTGAGAAAAAAGCGTTCAAAGTTTCAACCAATCAGGAGCCAGCACAGGCGGGAGGTCGACCTTTTTCGTATTTTATTACCAAACCCATTGTTTATGGTTTTGGTTTCTAGTATTTTATTGCCAATCATTGCTTGGTAAAGATGACACTTGACGTGACATCAATTAAAACGTGACCCTTGAAAGCATGACGACAGACGTGACATAATGTGAAAGTAAAGTGAAGAAAACGTGACGTGACTGCACACATGACGGCAAACAAGATGTGATTTAGAAACATGACATGACGCCACATGACGTGAAGAAATATCAGAAATACAGTAAATTCCGCTGAATATAACGCCGCTTGGTGGTATACTCCGGTTCATGTAATAGAAAATGCTCGTGCAGGAACGCTTGTATCTTTTTATATACAAATTTATCCTTCAATTGAATGTTGATGAACATAACAAATATGTGACATTAATTAATAATAATGCTAAAAGATGACAAAAAACAAAAGAAATTGCCAACTTCTTTGTAAACAAAAAAAATGAATCTTTGCACCATTTTTTAAAGAAAAAACTTTTCTTGTTTTTCCGTTTATTGGTATAATTCGGCTAATGGTATAAATATGACTGGGACAAACTCGATCACATTAAGCAGATTTTACTGTATAAATCATAAAACTTCTCATTTATCCCATTTCCATGCGACTATGTCCTCATATAAACAATCACCATACGAGAGCTATTAAAATAATTATAAATTGTAAAAAAAAGTTAGAATTTTAATCGATGGAATATTTTCAGTCCAATTAAACCGTTCTTGTAAGAGACACGTTAATGAATGCTTGCGATAAGTCGGATTTTTTAAACCTTACACCTTGAAACAAGCGTATTCGACACACTCATATGCTTTCCCTTTTCACGACTATTTTTGCGGTAGTTATCCGTAACGTAGATGGAAGTGGTTTGTAAGTGTCCTGAAGTATCATCTGTACTACTGATAGCGGATACGAGACTCGGAGAGAAAAAAAGAACAACTCTTTATGAATATTTTTCACCCTTGATAACCCAATACGAAAAGCGAGCTTTTAATTCTAATGCAAATATCCTGTTTTTCTAATTACACCAAATTTTTATCGAGGGGATTCTCTATTAGTTATTTAAGTCAAAATATTTACATTTCGAGAGCAGATATTTAACGGACGAACACATTGAAAATTAGTATTCTATGGCACTTTTTCGAAATCATTTAAAATAAGGGAAGAGATTGGGTTTCCAAACTACTTTCGCGAGGTTGCTTTTTCAATCGAGAACAACAAATTCAACATACCTAACGTTCTTTGAATTTCATATCAAAAAGGAAAGTACTGTACGACGTGAAGTAAGAAATTATCGCACCCTTCGAGGAAAACTAAATACATACAAAGCTTCGTTTTAACAAGTGTATTCCTTAATGAGCGTAACTAAACGTCTTCACGTTCAATCCGTTATACATATCGAATTTTCTTGTAACCGATATCATATTGTGATGACGTCACATTTACCAACATTAATTGGATATGTCACCTGATTAATGGTGTTTAATAAGCGTCTAGCGTTTCTGCTTAAAGCTGTTGTAATTACCGAAACGGAAACTCGATTGCTTTCAGACGTTCGAGTGTTAACATTAAATTGTCAAATTACGTCGCCTCATTCGTCTCTAAAATGTGCATTAGGTTTTCGAGTCAAAAGTACACGTGTTTGCCGAAGAGCGATTAAAACGGCAAAATATCAACGAATCGAGCAAAAAATTTGCCCCGAGTGTAACCTTACTGAAATTCAAATAAAAAGATGCGATTGAGGAGAAAAGCTTTCTTCAATTTTTTTTCCTTTTTTTTTCATTTCAACTCATCGAAGTACCTTGTACATTATTAATGTAGGTAGCGAAAATCTTAAACATCTTCTGCTCTTGTCATTCGCTTTTACGTATTTTGTTTTCGAATTATACTTGTCCTTCATTTGTTTAATTTTACACCCTCGTATTTTGTTTTATTTCATTTCCATGTCTCTGCGTTGTTTCTAGAATGGGACTTTTATTAAACTTCCATTCCACTGGCAGGGGAATTCTTAGTAGTAATATCAGGTGCTAAATATTTCAAATGAAATTAGCTTATTCCCTGAATATTCTTATCAATTCGAAGAATTTTTCCTTTTCAATAACAAAATACCTAACACCGCCTTTATAAATTACAATTGAAACAAAAGCTTATTTCAACTTGTTCAATTTTACCGAAAGATAAGTCGACGAAAAAAATCTCGTATTTGTACGATATTTAAAAATTTCACTTTGGTTTCGCAATTCTTGATGATTTTTCTTGTGGAAAATCTCGCAAAGTTTCGAGATTATTTTCTTTTATCAACGATGATAAATCGGCTTTTCGCGAATTAAAACATTCCGTATTAGGTCCCCATCGCTTTCATCGCTGAAGTGCTGTTTGGCACGGTAACGGTTAAAAACGGATCAGCTGCCTTGCAGCCACAATATTTTCTTTTCGTGTCTTTTTTTTGTTTGAGATTTTTTCTTTTATCGAAGATATTTTCGGATTAAATACACGAAAAGATTTATGTCCGTTCATTAACCGCATAAGCTTGTACATTTTCGAAAACAGAACACTCCACTCACGTAGTCTACAATCGTCCTTCCCGTTTCCGGCTCTTCGTACTATGCGTCACTAACAGATCACTGTTTACGGAACTGCAGGATTAAAAAGGATAAAGAAAAATCTTCTCTTTAAAGCGGACAATCTTCAGAATTTTCAAAAGAGCAAATGTTGGAGAAAATTTATGATACCTGCGCGATGTTGTAAGCAGTGCGTTAAGACGGATTATGGTTAAAACATTAACGATATTTTTGAAGTTTCAAACATTGAAATATTATTTGTGGTCTGATGATTTCTTACTTCTAATTCCCCTTCAGCTTCGCATTATTTATGATCTTTTTTGCGCTCTGCATTTTCAAGTATAAATTCAAACAATCAATTTTTATCCATCATTTGAAAAAAATAAAATGCTTCTCTGGAAAAAATCACGAATTGCTTTATGGTTAAAATACGAGTATTGAACTTGTATACCTACTTTGTTTTGTAAGCAATTTAATGAACTCCTAACAGAATTAAAAATTAAATCGCAGAAAAATGTCATCAACGTTTCACCAACTGATAAAAATTTCTGTCCATATTTCATTAACGAACTCCAGCGAAAATTATGAACATAGACGCAACAAAATTAGAAAAAATTACAGAGATTTTCACGAGAGATAAAAATGAACAAAAAAGAAATAAATGAAATGAAAGAAAAAAATTCAAAGAAAATAAAAAAAGAAACGAAAACAATTGAAAGGAATGAGTTTGAATAAGTGAAATTAATAACGAAAGAAAAACTAATAATGTCGATGCAAAGAAGGTTTTGATAAACAAAGAGGGTGTCTATTAACGTTGTTAGGGATGTTTCGTAGAATCGCAGAGGACAATTTGGATGATGAAAAAGGTGATGAAAAAAATGAAGATGAATGTCCGGAGATTGGGGATAGCTTGCAATGAATATTTTTCTTTCTTTCCGACAACTCTTCACTATAGGAAATAATTAACAGCTGATAGAGGAAAGAAGAAAAACCAACTTACTTTGTTATCTTTTCTCCTTCCTACGAAAGTATTCAGCAAGAATTGCTGAAAATTTTTTGCAACTTTTCAAAGGTGTTTTTTTTTTTAAGAGAATCCGTCATCGCCAAACTTTAAATTTGTTCTCATTAATCTCGCACGGGAATAAATGCAATGCAAAATTGGTAGATTTAATAATTTGAAAAGAAATATTTTTTTCACCAAGTCGTTTAAGAAGTAGCAAAAATTTTTCGGCTTTTTTGTATTTTTGCGAAAAAAAATATCATGATAACGTTTTTAATTTGAAAAATAAACTTTGTATCCTTTTTTTTTTGCTTAATTACAGAAAGGATGCAAATTTACAAAACATAACTGAATTTACGAGGAAATTCTTTTCATTGTAAATATTGAAAAAAAAGAGAAAATTCTCGTAGGTATTTTTATTTGAAATATTTCGATCGCAACGAAATACTGGTAAATTTCGAGCATTACAAAAAATTACAAAATATTCATTTCAATATTACGCTGTTTCGTTGCTTTTTCGCGTATCAGTTCCATCACGCGGATACTTCGTGCTGCCCGAGTATTTCGAAATATCTACTTTTCAAAAATTCAATACGCAAAAAATATAGCGTAAAAAATTCGCCTTTTATTAAGGAAAAAAAAGCTCAAGGAAAACAAACAAAAATACACTTAATATCAATGGGGAAAAACTACCGGTTCACATATTTGAATAACATATCTAGAAAAGAAAGAAAGAAAAAAAGCATTTAAATTCCGAAGCCAATTTTTCATATATTATATTTTTATAAAGGCTTAAAGCCTCAAATGTATACGTCTAATATTCTATCTATACAAGATATTTTGAAATTTTAATACAAATCTACCACGTATCGCGCACTCACTTCGAAATACCAAATGTTATTTTGATGAGGTGGTTGTGGAAATACTTTAAGTTTGAAAGGGCGAAAAAAAAACGAGAAGAAATCAGTCATGGAATTCAATAACTTCTGTATTCTAGGTTTTCCTCTTTTTTTTTGCAGAGCTGAATAAGGATTTTTTACATTTTGAAATACCCAAATGTTGTGTAAACGTTTAGAATGCAAACAATACAAATCACGGATAACACAAAATAGGAAAAAAATACATAGAAAAAATGTATACACAGAAAGGACGAATCTTGCGTAATTTGTAAATCAGGGTGGCAGTTTTACCGTCTTTTACAAGTCCACTACAGTGTCCAATACAACTTGACATTTTGAATTCTGCACCCTTCTACAAATCCTATTTTTAAACGAAGGGATCGTATAAACGTCCTACCCTTTAAGTGTTTTGACTTTTTTCTTTCTCTGAATGTAGATAATCGTTTATATGTCCGTTTGAAAGATATGATTTTCAGATATCTTCATGCATACGCCATTCGTAGATATCGTATGAAAGATATGTATATTAATGCAAAATTTAATTTTTTATTTACGAATTGAATAATCCTACGTCTATGAATTAGTTGAGATGTCAAGGAATTGAAAAAATATAGATTTAATTAACACACAGAATTTTGTTTCATACTTGTCCGCCATACTACATATGAAAATTGCCACTGTTGTACAAAACTACGTCGCGAAAACATATAAATACAAAATTTTACGTTTATTCGGAGTATAAATGGCATCTTTCCTCTTTTTTGAAATAATTGCAAAAAATACAAAAACAATACAGTCTTTGATGCGAACGCCTCTACATTAATGGGACTCGAAATCTCAAAAATACGCTCGAATGAATTTTTAATACCGTATGATTCAGTGATAACCAAACTATCAGTGAGATCACTGAAAAAAATACACATGATATTTTTTAGCACATTTTTTCAGTATTCTCGGCGACAAAGAAAATTAAAAAAATAAAAATTCAGCCAAGTTTGAAACTTCTACAAAAATTATATGACGAAATTTTCAAAAAATAGTTGATACACATAAAATGAAACTGGACTTACAAAGTCTGTAGTGAAACGCGTTTCTGATGCGAAATTACATGTTATTTCGTTTTAGTTTATTTATAGGAAGGTATCTATTTTTTGAAACGAATGTTCTTTTAAAAACGCGTCTTTATTCTTATTTGGCATTTTTTCCCTTCCGTATAATTCTTCCTTATTATTGGTAACATGCAAGCCTCTTGCAAATCATTCAATTCTGTGACTAGACAAACGCGTCCGTATGAAAAAATTAAAACACGATGGTGACAGTGTCGCGTTAATTTCGGAGAATGAGCGCCAATAATTGTGAAGTATATTTTCAAGACCACCAACAATTATCAGACGAACAAAAAAAGCAAATTAATTCCAAGCTATTTTACGCCGATGATTACGAACTCCTCGAAACGTGAAAAACCAAAAATATGTAAATACTTTCTGGCAATGAAGCCAACTAAATGCGTCACACGGTTTAATAAGTATTCGAATGTATCACACTTTCGAAGCGAATAAGAAAGTGGTATTTTATCAACATTTATACACAAATATCTACATGCAAACACAAGTCGTGAAATTGATTTAGACGTAGTTCCGTTTCTTCGCGATGAGCATCCATCAAAAAAGGCAATTAAACAGGACATCGAATATCGCGTATTCTGCTGTAAAAAGATGAGCTGTAACGAAAATTTGATATAACGTGTTTTTCGAATAATTCACACAATCCCATAGGTATTAATGTTATTCGAATAGGAAAAAGTATCATTGCCTGTGTCTATCAAATTCACAACCCGTCTAGTTTTTCTCCACGTCATGTTTTATACGAGCGTTTTTCGATTTCAATATAAAGCTCATTCGTAAACGTTTAATTCCGTTTAATTTCATTACTATTCGCGTTTCAGCGTTTGAAATGGGTTTGGTTTTAATTTTTCATAATTTTCATTGATATATTATGGCAAATCGTAAACAACGGCCCGTGAAAGTTCACTATTCTCCAGAGATCGAGAAAAGTATAGGTACCAAACTTACGCGATATTTTCGCTTGATATTAATTGTAACTACCCACCATCGATAATCCCACCTAAAATGGTCAATTTTTCGAATTCAAAAATAAAAATCGCATTAATATAAACTCACGCATGTACGTATTTTCGATTTATTTGTGCCTGCGTAAACGTTAATTAGAATCTAAATGCCATTCGCACACGTACTTCAAACTACTCCCGCCATCGTGTACTTGCTACTTAGCCACGCGAATACGTATAAATCATATACTGAAAATATATCGTTCGAAATAATAAAACATGTATGATAGAGTAAAGCGTAGTACTGAAATGAATGTGATAAAAGCAACTTCCCAATTCGCTGAATGACGCGTAAGATTAGTGCGAATTCTGGTAGACGGGAAAAGTGAAACCTGAAGTTTGATAACAGTAATTGTTGGAGTTATAACCGTGAAATTGTCGTCAAAAAGGGACAAACTGATGAGAAACAGCAATACGATTATCCGCTTAACTACCCGGTTTAAGGATCTTAACAATTAAACATCCGTTGACAGTTTAAACTGGTGGAAATTGGATAGGTTTTGTTAACTGAGTCTTGATTTTCCGCAAAATGCAGACTTTTCTGACAACTTCCCTATATACCGTTCGCGTTCCGCTATTCATCAAATTTTAGCGGTAGCTCGTCATTCAAGGCTTATTATCATTTCATAACGCATTAATTAATTGTCAAATATCAGCGCCAACTATCTTCCATCAGAGATGACGATGAAAGCTTGTTTATCTTATATTTTAAGAGCTTTGTACCTATATCGTATGATGGTTTAATACCTTCGACGATTTTTGGTCAATTTACACTATTTATATTTATATCGTTTTTGGTGGAAACTTCAATTGTAGAATGACATTGTTAAGAAAAGTTTGTTTTACAAAACGTCACCAAGATTATACTAAAAAAATTCACAAATTCACAAAATTCACTACAAAAACAAAAATAAATAAATAAAAAGTAAAAGTAAATCAAAAATCTTTGAAAATTAGAATTTGATTAATTTGATTTTTAAATTTTATCTTGCTTTTTGACAATCACAATAAAAATTCCTGCTTCATTTTCTCATTTTTGAAAACTCGATATCGATGAATCGATATTTCAGCAAATATTGATATAGGTACATCGTATCATTTTACCAGCACTACCTTATATATATAAATAATAGGTACAATAGTTTACCTTGTTTTTGATAATCCATTACGATGGAACCTCCAAATAGTGAAACATTCGTACCATGATATTAAACCAAGAACAGAATTTTCACTCTTAACATGACCAATTTGATTTACGAAGCATATGCACCTGAAAACAACACATCAAAATATTATCAAGAAATATAAAATAAAATTCCCAACGACAGATTCCTTCAATAAGAATTTTTTGAAGAACCACCATGCGTCGTGATGGCATAAACACCACCGTCAACAGCATTGTTTTAATTGTAATCTGAATTTTAAACTGTACATACACGATAGAAGCTTTGAACACACGCTGAACATTCGCTCATTCAAAACGTAATGAAAGATACAAACAAAATATAAAAACTTCTCTATAACTCTGTTAGACAGGACGACAGCGTAAAAAGTCTTTTACACCGGCTTTACATTACAAACACGAGGCAAGACATGGAGTAGTTTTTCCAAATGAAAAAGAGACGGGAGTCCTTGTGAAAAGTTGTATATTATCGTTGTAAGCATGTAGAGAATGAAATTTTCTGAAATGCTGTGTAGCCTATCTTCAAAATTATTTGCTGCTACTCACCGTTGCGTAAATTCCTATGACAGAATCAGAAACTCATTGAAACTTTTGTAACTTCCATTCCCATAATTAATTAGAAAGATATTTTACTTTTCGTTATCTGCTTGAATTCGTAGTCTTAAAAGGATTCTTTCGAAATGATGATAGTGGTACGTAAACTTCAACATTTCGTTAACGAATCCTCCGAGCCCATTCTCATGTAAAACGGTTAAGAAATTAGGAATCAGGGAAACGTACGCCCGTACGTTAATACCAGGTTTGTTTATATATTTCAAAAACTAAACGTATGATAAACTTTTGAGAGTACTATTTTAGATATCAGAAGTCAACAATCATTCACGAATGATTATATCGTGATTTGGTTGCCTAAGTAATGGTCAACTCTTGAAAAACACGTCATCGCGATGGTTCAAGGATCACAAAATCAATTGGCAAATTTTCCATCTTCAAGTTATCTATTTCATTGCAAACAATACGGGTTTTTCAAATTATTTCTGATATTTTTTCACGTCACATGGCGTCACGTCACGTTTTTCCACATCACGTTTCAGGTGTCACGTTGATGCCTCACGTCACGTTTTGCTGCCGCGTTTCTAAATCGCGTCTCTTTTGCCGTCACGTCATGTTTTCTACACTCCACTTTCACATTATGTCACATCTGTCGTCATGTTTTCAAGCGTCGCGTTTTAATTGATGGCACACGTCACGTCAAGCGTCATCTTTACCAAACGACAATGGCCAATAAAATACAAACACCCAAAACCATAAACAATGTGTTAGATAATTACTTTCTTGAAAAAATCAACAAAAATATTTCCAATCGAGTTTATACGTAATGATTTCAATTTTTTACCACATAACTTCCTCGCGTGTTTTCTCAGAATAATGCGCTCAAATTAGTCTACTTACACATCTCGAAATTAACACAATTATGCGGCGCTGAATGAATGCCTTTTCGATTCCTAAATTACTCTAATGATTATTTAAGAACAGCCGACGAATAATTTAAAACTTTCTCCGGAATCGAAAAATTGCCAACGAAAAATTACCAAAAGGTGATAATTTGAAATTCACGTATGAAAGGACATGGCAAAAGAAAAGGGGACTAGCACGTTAGGAAATACATTATATCTCTTCATCGAGACTGGTATGAAATATTTGTGGTGAACGGACCACAGACGGTGGTTTGCTTTTCGACCTGAACGTAGAGAATTATAGAGAACCCTTTCTCTTGATTTACGCCAAGTAACCTAGGGGGTTAAGTTATTTTCCAAGTGGTCATTTTGGTTTCAGTAGCCGGCAGCAGTTATCTGAGTTTTCCGCGTATTAATTCGTAATTGATTTGAAATGAAATAAAATGCTATTAAATACATCTGTTTTGCTTTCCCATAAAAGCACACCTTCATCTTATATTCATTAACACAACGGCCTTCTAATATTCGTGAAAAATTCACCATTTTCGCGAATATTTTTGTCGAAACGAAACATGGATTTTACCTAATTTTTACATAATTTACTTGTTCGATGGAGTTGTACGTTTAAAAGCAATGCAGATTTTCTGAATAGAAAATACGAAAGTTTACGTTTTCCAAATGTAAATATAAAGGTGTAGTTTATTCATAACAACGCAACGAATCGGGTACCACTCGAATTAAATTCGAGATAAGGATCGACCTAAAAACCACCAACGTAGGATAAACTAGAAATACCATTGACGCTTTTCGTATTTTCCTTAATCGCTAATCAAAGAAAAAAAAGGCGAAAGAGTAATCGTAAATCAAGGGATACCTTTGCACGTAAAGTGACATTACCGGCGAAGAGTTCGTTTTGGAGATCAACCAAGTAAACAGGGTATTTGCCTATGAGGATTAAGCAGCTTTATATCGTATTATGGGATTGTTCGTCGAAGCATAGAAGTAGGTATATGAGAACGGACATAGAGCCCTGAAGCCGAGAATGATAAGGTTCAATGTATTAGAAGACTATCTGAAACGGCGCCGAACTTAACTACTTGCTCTTAACCCGAAGTCCTAATCGAATTATAAGTTAAGATCTTTTTACACTACATTAAACAGGATTGCCATTACTTTCACCGTAATTGATTCTGATGTAGTTTCAATTAAAACGTTCAGAAGTTTTCCAACTCCTTAAATTATATCAGCCGATAACGAAATCCGCATATTTTAACTTCTCGTTCTGAAATAATTATTTTTTAATTAATTACGCGAATTAGAAAACCGAGTCCAAGTTACCAAATATCCTTGACGATTTGTTAATATCATTTACAAATTTAAATTTCTCGCCTTTACTATTCGAATATCCATTACACGATCTAACGTTCGAGAATGGTACTTTGGATTCGCTTCGACTAGATATTCGTCGCCGTAACAGCGGACTTTACTTGAAATTGTGTAATTCAACGTCCCTTAGATGAAGATACACAGGTAGGGTCGGTATATTACGTTAAATCAAAAGCGAAAATTCATACCGAAAAATCTTATCCTCTAATTTGCACTATTACAAAATTACGCGCCGGTAAAGGCGCGCTTTTAAAAACACTTTTCAAATCACATCAAAGAACAGATTATTGCGATTACTCTCTCCAAAATATAAGTACGTCATAAAAATTGAAACCGCTTCAATTAATTTCTTCCTCTTCGAAACGCAATCACAAAACTCGATACGATGTATCCAGCCGCTACTTGATATCTCATTTCCCTCCGCTTTTCGTATCTTTTTAAAGTTTTACCTAAATGGCAACCGTGGGACGACGAAGCTGCGGTAAATTACATCGGAAAGAAGAGAAAAACAGCTTGAATTCCGCATCGGAGCTTTCTGATACCACATTTTCACCCGTTTGTTGTCCTCCTGCGCTTATTCTCGACGATTATAACTTTTCCAATTACTGAAATATCTACAACGCTTTTCAATACCCGGAGTACTATAACTCTTGTAAATATCAAATGATAAATATGACGATTATAGACTCGTTAATTTTAATTTTTCAAGCGCACCATTTTTTTCCTTCCTCACACATCGTACACATTTGTTCGTAATAGTTTTGATACGTGCTTGAAGGGGAGACATACGAAACGAGAAAAAAAAATGCAGATAGGGTTCATTAATAATTGAAAGATGCGCGAGGAATTTTTAATATTGCAAATGCGATTGACAATCAATTCGGAATGCTTTTCTGCGATCACCCTTCATTTAGCAGTGGTTGTTACGCGGTACGAGCACAATAAAGCAAAACATGAAATCTTAAACCACGATTTGTATCCTAGCTAACTTACGATCCCACCTTAAAATAAATTTCCATCTAATCGTAGTAATTTTAATCTGACCTAGGGCTTGTAAATATCGACGAAAATGGGATATCGATATATCGATATTTCAGTAATCTTTCTTTTCTTATATATACATAATTTCAGGGTGCGTCTGTTAGTCCTTTAAAAACGTAAAAACCAGTGAACTAATAACGGTAATATTTGCACCATACATTAGTCTCATACTGTGGAATGTTTATGGCCAACAAGCTATTGCATAAGTTAATTAGTCTTTGAGTAATTAAACTTCAAAGTTGAGGTGCATATGTATTCACGTGCAGAGGCGGATTTAGGATTTTTCCGCCCATGGGCAGTAAACTTGTGCCGCCTCATCCCAAAATAAAAATCACAGCATATTTTTGGTTTTATTAAAAATTGAAAAAAAATTGAAAAATTAAAAAAAAAACATTATCAAAATGTTAAATCTATGTAGTTTGAATTTAAAAAAAATAACATTTTAAAGTAAGCACCTATTTTAGTTTCATTTAAATATTTTTAAAAGTACCTAACATTGGAAATTTGGTTTTATTAAAAATAATAGATATAAAAAAAATGAAAAAATGAAACAAAAACTGAAACAAATTATAAATCTAATTTAAATTTTAAAAAAGTAACATTCGAAGTACGTATATGGCGTCGAAGACTTTAAATTGATTTTTACTGAAAAGTGATGAAAGTTTTCAGATTTTTGGTTGACATGGTCAGATAGTCGTCAATGAGTACTTTCCAATGATTCCATTAA
>QBDW01002913.1:0-34546 GCA_003261595.1 Maconellicoccus hirsutus | reverse complement strand
TTTACGAATCGATTCCAAAAATGTTATGGCGGTTTCCGAGAGGGAATATGGTCCACTTTCGCTCATATATGCCAAAAAACGTATACAGGCCACCACCGATTTTTTGGAAATTATTATCCGTATTTTCATGCGTGCACTTAAGAGACGAAAATGCGTGAAACACACCTTGTATAGGTCGTCATCGCACGACTGTGATATTACTTTTGGAACAAAAACGATTAGACATTCTTATAGGAAATTTTACGAGGAATAATTTTAGTGATGATCATTTTCTCAAAAAAACGATTATTTCGCGAGATATATCGAAAAAACGCCCGGGCGGGAAACACTTCACGCTCTAACACGCGAAGCCCGCGCCTCACGGATGGTGACTTTTGGTATGTTGTTAGGGACCCCCTTCACTACATTTTCGCGCAAAAAAAAAAACCTCAGCAATTAGTTAGGATAAACCCCTTTTTTTCGGCTATCTCGCCAGGACTACTCCCTTCAATCAACCAACTTTTTTCCCTTCACACTCGTAGCTCATAATGCCAGAATGCTTGTAGGTAGATAAATCATATACTGAAACCATGACAAAAATTCTAAAATGAACTCATTTCCCAACAATTTTCATGGAAAACTTTTGAAGTGAGAACTTCTTTGCTGGCACTCAAACTAAAAAAAGCGTAACGCGTTATGCGTAACGCTGACGTCACCCTGAGCTCCCTCTCTTCTTCTCGGCGCGCGCAGAATTTATTTGTTAAGGACTGAACTGGTAACTGACTGCCGCCAATCATCCCCTTCCTTTTCTTTTTACTGCGCGCGCATATGTTCGCTTGTGATCTTCTGTTTTTTTTAATGCATGAGATTTATTTTTATTCAATTTACATTTATTTATTTATGACGCATCCGTGAGAAGTTCTTGCATTTGACGTGTGTCTAACATGGCTTTCTATAGCACATCCGATTTTTTTTTTCATTCGACATTTGATGACCTTCACTTACATATGCAAATAAAACTAAAAAAATGATTTGACATGTAATAAGCCTCTATAATGAGTACGATAATAATTTCATCGATGCTTGCAATCACACATTGCTTTTCTTTTTTCATAGAAAAAGAAATTAAAAGAAAAATTTCATCAATCTGCTAAAAATTTTCACTTTTTCTTTCATATTAAACGTAACGAAGGAGAAAAAAAAACACCGAAAATGCGTGCCGAAACTCGAATTGATCGTTTAATTACGAACGAAAAACACACGAAGAAAAATTCAACGATATTTAAAAATTGAAAATCACATCTAACGAGTTCCGACTTATCACGCAGCTTTTGTTTATTTTTTTTCAAAACATTGCATGAGAAAACGATTTAAGTCATGACCTGGCACGGTGAAATATTAAGCCATTACGCGTTTCAACATTATGTGTAGCCATTTCGGACGGCGAGGACAATAAAAGTTAGCGGAAAAGGGGGAAAATAGGCTATAATAAATATTTTAATTTCGTCGAAACTTTCTCTTATGATATAGGGTTGAAATGGTCGACCAAAGACACGGTTTATCCCTTTTAAACAAATCGTCACAGAATCGAAAACAGGATGTAATTTACTACGAAAACAACTCCACCACCGTTTGGTTTTTTTCCCTATTTTTCACAATAGATACACGTGGAAGAAGCACGGAAGTGGGGGGTATTGGTAAACATAAGCTCATACGCATATAACACCGTACGTGTACAGTGTACCATCTAGCTATGCCGCAACTTTGACAATTATTACTCTTTCCTTTCGTTTCGGACAGTTTAGATTGACTGATATTACATTATACGCCACCCCGTTTTTCGATTCGTTCGTAAGAAGGGTCGAACCTTGAACGCATTCTATGCAGTTCAACAGACGAGGGATTTGATGACGTCATCTTCTTTGGAAATAACGCGTGAGGGGAAGCTATTGCCAGAACTACGAAATTGTATCTTTTTTTCAAAAGCATTACTTACCACGCGTTCGGAATACATTAATGGTACTTATTAGAAGAGACTCTTCGACGCCGCGACGCATTTTCCTATTGTTGGTACTTTCGTTCGATGGATACGTTCAAAGGTTAGCAAATTTTTGATAATTTTCAACAATACGTCGACGATCGATGTATTTTTCACGAGTCGTCCAACTAGGTATCATGCATTGTTCGAAGCATCGATGGTAAAATATTGACAAAGGTAGGTATTTCGCGCTTGTATTGTTAAATAAAACTTTCGATGAAATTCTTCAGGAGGATTTTTTTTTATCGTTGAAGTCTTCGATTTTGTGTTTGATAAATGATGGCGTCATTTACTTCCTTACAACAATTTGAGATATTAAATTCGGTTTTTTAACATTACTTTTAAAATCCGTTCGAATTTATTCGTCGAAGAACAATATCGTTTAATATTTCTTAATTAAAGATGAAATTTTTGCTCAGAAAGTTGGTCGCGAAAAACGAATATTACGTAGTTAAAAACATCGGAATGCTAGAATACAAACCGAGCAAGGGTTCGCTTTCTCGTATTTCTGCCAAGCGAAGCCATACTTTGTTGTTTAAATGAACGTTTAGCACGTCTCGGCTACGAAATAAAGCTCGACATCGAGAGACGTTTGGCGTTCCGAATTAATGAACTTTTCAACATGGAAATGAATTCCCAAACTATGATTAAAAGCCACACGAAATCATTTCGTACCCAAGTACATTTCACCGGTATGAATATTCGCCGTGGAAATTTTCTCGCCGTTGGATCGATAAATATAATAAACATTTTTATAACCGGAGCACAAATCAATCATCAAAACGGAAGAATAGGGATCGGACCGAGTTAAAACTTCACGTTTGAAAAGTAATAGGTCGCTTCGATGAAAAATCATTTCGCATATGTCTCGCGCTCTCGCGTATTAATTTTCCAGTTGCGTTATTTTTTTCTCATCAATTTATGATAATTTCCAGCTGAAAATAAGGTGTGGTCGACGGAATACCGAAATTCATTCGGCGGTTTGCCGAAAACATCCCTTTTGTCGAATCTTGTTTACTGTGAACACAAATCTTACCATAAATGAGCAAATTAACGATGCCAATTCTTAGGAATAAATTAATTTCGCGATATTATGTTCTCGCGATGTGGTTGCTTTAATACGATCTTAATTGAGTTTATTTATTCAGCGATTCGTCAATCGAAGGAACTAATTATCTAGCAAAAGTAAAAATAATACTATGACAACTTAAAAAAGACAAATTGGAGATCTGCAAAAATCAAACAAGTCTCTTTCCCGTCATTTATCATTCATCTTACAGAAAACAAAATCAAGTGGATAAATCATGTTGAAGAGTTAAACATCTAGTATATGTACCTACTTACTCTTCTATAAAAAAGAATAATTTTGTTATGGAAATTCACAAAAAAAATGCCTTTAAATTTTGGAAAATGAAAAGGGAACATTTCAAGTTCAATGTGAAGCGTCATTCATGATTCTACATGTAAAACGTAGACTCGGTGATTACAGACAATGAGACGAAGAGATTTTCTTGTTTTTAATTTCCAAGTCAATAAAGTAAACAAAATGTGATTTCCATCATTTTTCGAGATATTGATCGTCCAAACCTACCAACGTTTAAAAACCAGCAACGAATTGTCAATGAAAAACGTACGATTAGACTTACAAATTGAATTCATGCCTTGGAAAATCTAAAACAGAGAAGACTCGACTACCGCAAAAAGTCCACTTTTCACGAACAATACGCAAAACTAAAAAGATAATTTCAAAACAACTCCGTTCTATTTCCACATCGACTTTATATTTCTTTCATAAAGCCTCTAGAACAGATTTTCACCCAGAATGAACCTTTTGTGATACATATGAACGGTCGTAAAAAAATAATGCAATAAATGAATACAAATGTATATCACGATGGAAATTCTAACTCCATCGGGAAACGTCGCGAAATCGGGCCATTCGTATAAATATCCTACAACGTACCTTTTCCCAAGGTAATTCCACCTGTGTTCTAGGAATGTCTTCATTGACACGAAATATGTAATTTATCGCGGTGTATAATTTTTGAAGAATTTCCATAAATTTCTAATCTGATTTTAAGCTGAAGGTTTCATTAGTAAAATCAATCTGATGTTCACATTACAACATCGACGAAAAAAGTTGACTTAAATTGACACCATAAACTCATTAGGTAGGATAGCTTCGGTAATACTTTTTAAATTATTTATGAATACACGTAGGTATTGCAAAATCTTATTATGAATAAAACTTTTACTTTTTGGAATTCGAAGGGCTAACAAGTGAAATACATGTTCAAATACAATACCTAGTTACCTATACCTACATGTATCACCTTTAAATTGCGTCGTTTACTTCACGTTACGCAACTCGTTAATCCCCATATTTTTCAAAACTTTATCAAATAACATAATACACATAATCCTAATCGATTAATACCAGCTTAAAAATTCCATACTATTCCTAGTTTTCAAAATATTTTCATTATGACAAAAAATAAGGTACGCAAAATCACAAATTACCTGAAAACACACGTACAAAGGATACTATAAAAATAACAGGAACTTGAATTTGGAAGACAACGAATACTTAGCATTAAGAAGTCAACAAGTCAACATTAAACAACACTTGGTTATAAGAGAAATGAAAAAAAAACACTACACAATTGAAAAAATCATTCGGGTTTCAATCGATAAAACGAAAAGAATACATGAAGAATACATACAAAACTTACACAGATTGAAAACCTCTTCGCACGAATTCGCATATAAAACCGAACACATTACGCGTTGTAAGTATCACGAATAATAAACTATTAGGAAATTCAGTGTACATTAGAAGGATCAAATCATCAATAACCCCAACGCTTCTACCAAGTTTAATTCCAACTGCGGAAAAAGTTTAGTAATTTTTGCAGCCTTTCGAAGGGAAAGCTCCAGCTGCGAAATCGGCACGCGCTTGCGTCGCATGACGTTGGAAAGGCGTTGTCAAGGGATCGCACACGCTCGTAACTAAAATGTAGAATAAAATGAAAACTGCCTGCTTTTCTCTTTAGTTAATGCTAAATTTATTGGTCTAATTCTTCATGTAAAAATATCATCACTTGATGCTATTTTACTGCTTATTTCAACTTATTACAACATAGCGTCGTTGTTAGAACCTGACACGTGAAATTTATCATCTTAACAAAATGCTCTTTCGTTATCACATACACTATTACATGCAAACTGCGAATATGTAAACATACACTTCAAATTGTACTTTTCACGTAGGCAATTTTCGGTTACAAACTAAGCTCATACTAGCGTGTATTTAGAACTTCGTTTTAGTTCATCTCGATAAAAGACGGATTCTTATTGATATTAAAAACTGCGTAGCATCATCTAGCTAACGCATAAAACACAGATAAACTCACCTTTCATGAACTCTTCAGCTGTCATGTTTTTACATATCTACCCACAAACAATAGAAACAAATTACACGTTCATTCCTCTAATTTGGAAACACTTCACATGAAATTTTACTTCAAACAGGTATCGTCATTTCGTGCAAAATAATTATCCAAATTCCACTATGCACGCGGCACCTACGTTTAATCAGAACGTCTTAAAAGCAATATTATCTATCAACATGTCAAATTTCACATTGAAGTCACGAGGTGGCAAAAGTTGAGTACAATGTTATCATTTAACCAAATATCACATACCTGATCCATAATTCGTATTTCGCACATCGTTCAATTTCCTCAGAAATGGTATTATTTGCACAAAGATAGAGTAATACTTGGTATAAGTATATTTTGTGGCGCTATCATTTATACACTTCTTGTGAGAATCAAAGCGATATAATTTATTTTACACAATGTATTTCACATTTTCATATCAGTAAAACCAAAACACGATAAACTTCCAACTTCCAGAATGAAAAATATTGTCGCGTTTTTTTACAATAAAAAATAAAATCACCTTGCTATTCTGAATGAGGAGTCGTCAATTTATAATGCTATATTGTCAACAGGTGTTCCACGTTGTCTTTCGTAATTGGATTAATTTGTAATGAACGAGTATTTTTATTAATTAAAATATTACGTTACATTAATTTCTCAAAAATTATCTTGCCGTCATTACCTACACATTCATTGTTCTCGTAGGATTGTTTTCAATTTTTTCCCCTCGTTCCGTCACTTTAATTACTAATTACTAGATGCATTCACTGAAGATACAAGATACCTTGTGAATTATGATAAATGAACTGTTCAGCGGTTCAAATACGATAAATGGCTAAAAAAATTAATCTCAGGGAAGTTCACGGTTAACATACTCGTATTACATAATACAGACTCGACCGTAACAGAACAAGCAAGTATTAAATTTTTCCCGAAATTACAGAAATTTCATTTTCACAATTTCCACAACTGTTCGTGCAAATTTATACTCCATTTTTCAAATAAGAAAACATGTATTCACTAGCTAAATCATATTTCAAATTTACAAAAGAAAATACGCATTCTTTCCAGAAGTAATTCAAGTTGAAAATTAACGCCATTCCAAACATCGGTTTCTTTGCGCATTCAACGTGGAATTTCTGTTTCGTTTAAGAAATAATAAACAAGTATTTCATCATTTATGTAAAGCTGTACAAGTAACAAAAGCTATCGATTTTTGATCATCACGTTCCACAATAAAATCAACCAATTCGCAATACATTTTTATTTTCAAAGGTATAAAACTTTACATAAACATAATTTAGGACACATTTCAATCATTTTGCGTACATATGTACACACGTAAATTACAAAACCACAAATTAACTAATCATAAATAATTTAACTAATATTTCAGTCTTAAGTAAGACAAACAGAAGAAAATACAATATGGGCAAAATTCGTTTAAAAAAAAGAAAAAACAAAACACAGACGCAAAGGTAAAACAAAACTTGCACTTCGAAGAGAAGTTTGATTTATACAATTTCCGAGATTACATCTCAATTTACTCAATAAAACGATAACTTTTACTGATATGATAGCAATTATACAATACAACAGAGAGAAAAACAATTTTTACATACGTATTTACATTGGTACGATATTCGTTAATCACAGTATAAAATTTGGAACATTTGAAAAAAAAAGTAGGGGGGAGTTAAATAATCCATGAAAAATCCTAAACATTTCTATACTGCTAATCGAGACCCGCTTAAATTACATATAATACTGAATTGCATAATCTGTCAACAGATAAAATATTCGACCAAGCGTTTGATTATAATTAAAAAAAAGTAGTATATGCATACGCCATGCAAATTAATTCTCTACACTATGAACCCGAATCAATAAAAACTACACCTAACCTTAATATCTTTGGTTAAAATAAATACAAACGTCGTGCGAAACTAGGTAAAAAACACACCTTTACAAATCTATCAACGCATCACCAAAAAAGTAAAATCCAATACAATGAAAATATCCGACGTATTGTGACGTTGACAAAAAAAAAAAAAAACAAAATAAATAAAAGATCAATAACGCCACCTTTTTTTGCAACATAGCACGTCCAATTTTACTGTTAAAATTTCATTTCAATCGAATGAAACCCAAGCATACTTTATTATTCGAACACGCGAAATCCAACAATACTTCTGGTAATAGCCGATGCGTGGTTTCCGATTCGTCGTATTTTTAATTCTACATCATTGGAATGTCCATACATACACAAACGTCATCGGTTTCCCTTAATTATAACCAAAAAATACACATAAACCCGTTACAACACGTTTGCGATAAACTTTCCAAAAAATTCTCTTATTTACATAGTTCGCTAAATTTTCCACCAATAAAATCAGTACATCGCGTCGATAATAAACGATATTACAATGTAGATTATTTCAAACAGTTTCATCACATTCACAGAAAAAAAAAACATAAATATGGTTCGTAAATAATGTATCTAATAACTGGTAAAATAACAATGGAAAAATAAAAAGAAAAAATATACAAAAATAAATTGGCAGTTTTTTTTTTGCAGTAATCAATACTACATTTCGAGATAGTTAATCGTTAAAGTCGATCGAAATGCTTAAAATTAATTCCACTATTAATTGTATCGCTTTTAAAAAAATGCGTTAAACGACTTCGATATGCTACAAAAGGAAGCCTTCCGATGGGAAAGAATTACAGGCCGAAGCTCTCTTTTCGAATAAGCGGAAACGAAAAAGATAAATAAAATGGAAAAATTTAAATATAAGAATAACCCTAGACATTCCTCGGGTACCCCGTTTCCTATAGCGACTTAAGTATACTTTATCATTACTAGTTATCGCTATAGAGGAACGCAAGCGCATTCATCTGCATCTATTCAGAAATTCATCGAGAACTAGATGTTTCTTTTACTCGCATATTTTTTTTTTCAATGCTTCTGTTGCGGCGAAATAGTTTTCAAGTACTTCAGCGGCGATTTTGAACGAGGGAAAAATGGCCGTAAAAGACTATTTTTCTTTTTATAATTGCTACGTATAATAGATGCGAAATGAAAAGTCTACGTCTTTAGAAAATCTCCCAGAATTTTTTTTCACAAGTTTGAAAAAAATATCGCCGGTTTGAAATTTGTATTTTGATAAGGTTTCTCCAAATGAAACCGTACGAAGATCTTATTAATTTTCAAGTCGCAACGAAATAAATGATCTAAGAAAGGAGGCTTTGAAAAAAGAAAAAAAAATCAAGTAAATAGAAAATCTGCGTAATAACTTATCCACGGAAATACAAAATAAGGTTAAATCATAGAAAACACCTTCGTTTCGTTATCGTTACTTTAAAATCAAATGAGAGATTTTACTAAAGCAGATCGACTGTGGCGCGTTGCGGAACCAAGTTGTAACCAGCGGGAGAAACAAACATGATAACCCATAAGAATCTATTAAAAAAACCCAAAACTAGCTCATTATTTAAAAATAACAAAATCGTATAAGTTACTGTAAACATTGTGGTCGGTTGAAATAGCCAATACTTGCTGAAGCCGTCACCAAAAGAAATAAATAAATAAAATTTGGCCATCAAAAAATGCTCAAAGATTCGGAAATTTTCCGCTTTAAAAATTCGGTTTTGTACAATTTTTACGTACACCCAATAATAATCGTGAAAATTTGGAAAAATTCGCACTCCTCCGTAAGAATAAATGCTAATTATTGAGTGTCTGTCCCGCTACTTCATCTTTTCCCGAGCGCAGCGCTGTCCGTGACGTCACGATTGAAACACGCCGAGACCATTTTACATCTACTATTATATTCGTTTGCGTTCATTGCGAAAACGAATCACGATGAAATGATGCCTATAATTTCGTTCCTTTGGGAACCCCCATTTTACTATACATATTAAAAACCACTATTTTCATAAAACGATCATCTCAAAAAAAGTCTCATTTTTTTAAACCTACAAATCGAATCTATCAAACGATTAACTACCACACGAGATAAAAAAAGAGAAACCGTACGATCAACGTTACTAATAATGCCTTCTTCTGGCTCTTTTGCCTCTTCTACTAAACGGTAACGAAGTCGAATGGCCGGAAAGTTTACTAGACCGTCTTGTGCGACTATCACCGACGGATTCATTTTGTTCTTTTGACGCGGACGAGGAAGGTTCGTTGGACGAATTCGTACGTTTCCTCTTCCTCGATACGATTTCACTAAGGGGCATGTCGTCATCGGTGCATTCGGAGTCCGCTTCGCTAACGTTATCGTTATCGGTTCCGGCATCGGTCGAAATACCGCCGCCGTTTTGCCGGCCTACGCTATCGTTACCGCTGCGTGGAACAATGTCGGCGAACCGAATATGCCTTCGTCGACGATTACTATGCGGCCATCCAGTCATATTGGGCCGTTTACGTTTCCGCTTCCGACTAACGGTACGACCGTCCTCGGCGAATCCGAGAAATTCACACGTACTGGAAGCGCCGCAATCGGAACTATTACACGAATAATCGTTTTCGCGGTATAAACGCGATAACAAGTCGTTCGATCTGGGTATAACCCATTCTTCGTCTTGGGCGGTTTCCATGCTACTACAACGTTGCGCCTGATTCATGAACGTAGCCATATCGTCGACGATAGCATCAGATGTACCGTCGATGTAACACTTGAGGAATTCTTCGTCGTGGAAGATCTCCTCGTCCATTTGCATACAGCAATGATTATCTTGGTCGCTGCTTTGATCCGCGTTTTCGGGCACCTTTTGATCTTTGCTTTTCACAAGGTTTAAGTACTTATCGCGACAATCCTCGTTGCTGAATAACTCGATAAAATGCTCGTCGACATCTTTGGCCAATATGTTAACCGCCTCTTTCAGTCTCGCTTCGAGCTCCAACGTAGCGTTCACTTGAGGCGGGGCGCTTTTCGGCGCCGGCACGATTTCCGATTCTTGCCTAGAGGAAGACCTGCTTTCAACGTGGCTTCGACGCGTCTCCACAGAAAGCAATTTACGTGACCTGCGTCGATGATTCGTTAAACTAGACAATATGGCTAACGTCGAGGCGTGACATCTCGGCGACTTACGCGGTTTACTTTCGGCGATAATGCGCGCCAATTTCGAGCGTTTTCTACGACGCTGCAACGGCGATAGATTCAATTCGCTAGGAACAGCCGCGGTGAGGGCGGCCTTTGCCGGCGTGTTTTTACTACTCGCCACTTTCTGGAACCTACTCGCGTAGTTACTCGTCAACGGAATGTAATACTCGTCGCACGAATCATACCGCGCGAACGTCTTATACCACGATTCCTTCGACGGGACGGATTCGAATGAAAATCGCAACGATTCCGGAGGCACCGTGCGAACGCAACACGAATTCTCGGCCGAGATGCTCTCCTCGGCTTCCTTCTCTGCCGGCTTTTCGGGTTCCGGTTCCTTTTCACTTTCCGTCGTATCTTTGCGTCTACTTTTACCGCGTTTCTTGGGAGGTAATTTTATGTCGTTTTCGTCATCGGTAACCATTTCTTCTTTAACTTTGACCGTTTGCGTGGTCGAACCAGCGGACCCCGTTGAGGTCGTGTCTTGCTTATCGTTCGGTTCATTTTTCACGTTGTTCGTCGCGTTTTCTACGCTATCGGCGTTTTGATGTCTTAATCTGGAGCCGCTAATTTCAAACCTATAGTAATCCAGATTATCGTGTATGAACACTTCAGCGTGCGTTCGCCGTTTCCTGGTTTTATTGCGACGACCGGCGGCTGAATTCGGAAGCTTGACGATTTGCACCTTTTTGCCAGCGTCCTCGACGTCTTTCTTGTCGATTTCGTTACGCGCTTTATCATCGTTGCTGCAATCCTCGTCGTGGCTATCGTTCGATTCGTTATCACTATCTTCCTTCTTGGGCGGTCCGAAAAGGAAATTTTCCGCTTCTAGGTTCAACAAACTCAAAGCGGATTGTTTACTTCGTTTGATTTTCTTAAAACGCATCACAACCGGTTCTCCGTTTTCGGTTTGTTCGACTTGCTTAGCTTCGGTTTCAGGTTCGGGTTCTATTTTGGTATCCGGCACCGTTTGATTGATCTCTTGATTACAATAAAATTCAGTCGATCGGAGCTTCGTGCGTAACATCTCCACTTTATAATACTCGCGATTATCTTCGAGAAATTTCTCCTCGCACGACAACCTCTTCCTTTGATTTTTATCCAAAGCATGTTGAGCGTCGTTATATGCGTTTTTCAACAACTTCCTGCTCGCATGGTAACTAAGTAGATTCCGCGGCGACATAGAAGATCCGCCGCGATCTTCGTCGTCGGACGTAACAACGCTGCATTTCCTCCTACGCCCGTTCGCGCCGCCGACTCTGTCATCGGCCGGCGAAACCGAACCGGTCGAGCGTCTCTTCGAATCGACCTCGTTCGGTGACCCAGCGTATAATTTACTTCTCGTGAAGTAAATACTATTCGCCTGTTCGGCGTTTTTCGATCCCGGCGAGGCAACCAAACCTTTGCGGATATCCTCCTCGTTGGCGGCAATCGAGGTCGCGCCGCATGACGGTATTCTACTCCTGGTAGCGTAATGCCCATGATACGACGATTTCGGCGATACGGAAGAACGCAGAAAATGATTCGAAGTCTGAGGCGAAATACCGGCTCGAATTTTATTCGGGCCGTCTTCGGCCGTCGTGCCTAATAATATCGAAGGCAGAAATAAACTTTTTCGGGAACGTAACCTGTGAACGCTTTCTTCTTTGGCGGTCCCCTGTATCAATTGGTGCGGCTCTTTGCTCGGAGTCAACGGACCTCCACCTTCTGGACAGGAAGCATACGGTTTACGCGACGACTCCCTTAGAAGGTCTTTGCTGCCGTAATAGTTCGGACTTTTGATTAAAGCGCTGTCGCTTTTCGTCGACGCTTTACGCAAATGGTAATTCGTAAAACCGTTGCACTGCACCTGGAAATACGACAGAAAAATTGTTATCTCAATTTTACACTTAATTGTATAGGCTTGATACGAAAGCTCTACGGCGCCTAGCACAATAAGCTCGATGTTTTTCATCTCCCATCAATGACGAAGCCTAACACGCAATTTATCGAACACCAAATGCAACAAAAACATTTATTTATTCGCGCAATACATAAACATTGACAGACGAGTTTTAAAAACATAGCGAAATAACGCGAACAATTTTTCGCTAATTGTAAAAAAAATATTTTCGAGAAACCACCAGAGATTAGATTCTTTCCAAGATGAACTAATTCCATTTTACGGCGACATTTACATGACACGGATTTTCTACGTGTTTTTCTAAAATAAAAAATACCGAAATTCTCCAAATAAAGATGAAATCGAATATCATAGATTTTAATTTCAATTGCCACGTATTGCTCATTTTTTTAGAAATATTCAATTATTTGGCAAATAATTACACAAGTTGGAAATTAAATCAACAAGCAGTACCCAAATTTCAGGTGATTTCTTTTAAAAACGCATCCTAATGGAAAAAAATCATTAAAAATGCCTTCAAAAGACAAAAAACGAAAATTTTTCCATCAATGTTGTAAAGAAAAAAAAAATCAAAAATGCAATCCTTAAATACCTCGTCACAAACAAAACTACAAAAAAGCGACAAATAATAACAGTCCTTCTCCATTAAAAACTCAAAACGCAACAAAACCGAAGAAACTATTAATAAATAAATTCATAGAAACAACCGGAAAAGAAAACGCAAAAAAAGAACAACTTCCTCACCACATCGCTTGAACTACCAGAAAACTTAAGATCAACCTCAAAGAAGAAAAAAAAACAACGTAAAAATTAGCTAATGGAAATATTACACATGGAAACTTTCATTATCCAAAAAAATACTTTTTTTCTGACCTTCAAAAATTTCATTTCAAAAAAATAATCGAAGCGAAAAAATTAAAGCACCAAAACGAAAAAAAAAACACCATTTGAAAACCCTAGATAAATATTTGACGCAATATCGCCAATTATACCTGCAATGGTTGTTTTAATGACTCATCAGCTAACAATTTGGCGTTGGATAAAGATCTAGTAACAGCGGTGGAATTTTCGTTGTTGTTCAAGTGTAACGACACAGCTTTTCTTAAATTCCTTCCCATTGGTTCGTTGGAATTGGTTTCTTTGGATTGAGAATTACTACCGCTGGAACTTTACGCATGAATAAATTATTGAAAACGAAAACATGGGCAATTATCGAATTACTGCGCTTACTTATGAGCGGCTAAAAAAGCTTCGACGGAACGTGTTTTAATACAATTATCCAAGTCCGCGTAATTTTTATCGTTACAAGTAAATTTCAAATGTGAACTGGAGGCAACATGTTGAGACAGATCGCTATAATGAACGGCGCATATTTCGCAATAGCCAGCCTCGTTTGCTGTCTTATTACAGATACGATTCATTCTGAAATCACCACGTAAAATTACGTTTAGGTAGAGGTGGAAAATAAAAAAATTAAAATTCTACGCACCTTTCACCTTCTTTTTTTTTATTCGCATTTTCTTTCTTGCCGGATTTCTTGAGAAATTTCCTATCAAAAGGACAAGATCCTGCCAGCGTGTTGGTATCAATTGATGGCCACTTACTAACTTCCTTGAACTCAGGACGGTAATGATTCACGAGTACACTTTCCAATTTTAAATATTTCTTTTCGAAATTTCTCGCATTACTTTCGTTTTTCGAATCTTTGTCGTTCACTAGTTGTATTTGAGATAATTTCTTATCCAGCCACTTTTGAAACTATAAATAATAACATTGACAAATACTATTGTTGAAATACAGTACGAGTCTTATAACTTACGAATTCAATAGAATAAACTGGTATATTCCAGGAAACTGCGTCAGCGATCGGATTCAATGATGCCGTTTGAGTTTGCACTGGAATTCTTTCAAGCATAGCCCCGGCCCGAGTCCGCTAAACAAGAAAAAAAAACAATTATATAAAATCAAACATACTTAGGTTTTACACTGCTTACAGTTTTCTTTGTCGCACAACAATCGTCCCCTGACACTGGAGTAGCCGGTGATACGGAATAACATGGTGATAAAACATTTAAAGCTTCCGCGGTCAATGAGACTTTCCCATTACAACCTGGTGCATCGGTTAACACGTAATTCACCTCTTTATCCAAGAATGGCGATACAACCTGCAAAATACACAAATATTTTAATTCTACAAGTAAAAATTTACCACTCCTAGCCCCCTCTCTTACGCTCGAAAAAAGCAACACCCATTAGGATATAAATAAAAACAATTCTGATAACAGTTACAAAAAAGTACACGATACGATGAATTTCTCAACTCCAGGCAAGCTGAGAAAATATTTTTCAATCCAGGAAACATACGATTTCCGGTTCGTTCGCACCATCGGCTTTATTTCCTCGATAAAATTTAGCAACAAAACAAACAAATTCACATATACCTAACTAGTTGAAAAAATTGGCAAGAAAAATGAAAACAATTTCTGATAAAACAATAGATTAATCGTCTAGATTTCAAGAATGAATATTTCAATGCATCAAATCGTCACTTTCAACCACGTCGCGTTTAATACTCCACGAATGAAGTATTTATGAAGAAAACGAAAGAAAAGTTGAATAAAACTTACCCGAATCTAGAACAAAAACAAGTTACCAATTCAAAGCTGAAGACGCGAATAACTGTTTCAATATGAAAACTTGCAAGTATTTGTATACTCGACGTTTACACATAGATTAGAGAATACATTTTAGTGAAAAATTTAGTCCCTAATAGAACGAGTCATGTCATTGTAAACAAAATAAAATCATATAGTTCAAAATCAAAGAGGCAACCATTTTGACGATTGGAAATTACTAAATTGACCTTATTATATGATTGCGAAGCTTAAATCACTGATTGTAAATTCAACAAACAAATTCCAGAATTCACTGTTCAAAACATAACGCATTATTAATTATTTAAACGATAAAAATTCGTAACTTTCGATATATTCTTAAGATAAACAAAGTGCAATGAAAACGTACAATAATGCAAAATGGTCGTTAACTGGGATTTCAACCGCAGTGTTGCCCATCTTTCGCGCACAAATTCACATACGTGAAAATATTCAGTGAGGAAAAACTTTACTTTAACGAGGTTTCTATTCAATTTAGCATTTATAATTCCACATGTTGAATTCAATTTAATTTATATGCCGTTCAATACCGATAATCATTCCAATATTCCGCAAAAAATATCATTTTAGTTACATAGATGCAAGTTAACAGATGATTCAACTCAACACGCGGTAACACTGAATACGGAAAGAAACAGAAACGAGTCCTCTAGCGGTTAGTTTCATAACTTTCTTTGACGATTACGAATTGTTGTTGTTGATTAGACTCGAGTTGATTAACATATGTTGCCCTGAACGTGGACATCTTCCACCCACCGACATGACAATATAGTAGTCACTGTTTCGTTCTTTCGTTACGAGAAATGAGAAATGGCCGGGGAATAGAATAGAATACGCGCTTACGGCCTAGCCTGCCTAACAATCTGTTATTTTCGATATCGAGGAATACTTTGTACTTGAATAGAAGAACGTTCGGATTGGAATAATATTGATGATAAATGTCGTGGGAAATAGTACAAGATATCCAATGAGATACTATAAATTAATAAAAACTCAACGAAGCACTATGCAGTACGCAAGCAAATAACGTTGTAATTGATTAACAAACGGCTAATCCCTTGATAGAAAAATTTGCCAATCACATTCTACGTCCGAAATATTACTCAACGAAAATGACAATAAATTACACTTGCATTAATTCAATGCATTAGTAGCGCCGCTACGTAACACTTCAAAGAAGCCTGTTTTCATCAAAACTAATGAAATTTCATTCGAAAAAATACGTCAGTTTCAGATTAGTAACCTTTCATAGAGATTTTCGGTGAAAAATACAAAGTATAAGTTTTATCAACATTGAAAAGATTCTCAACCTGTTCCTTTCCACAAAGAAGAAATATTGCACTATGCACATGAGCTAACATATACGAAAAAAATACTTCAAATCAGTACTTACAGCGCCGAGAGACTTCAACTTGGCTTCGTATTTTGAATAAAGCGAATGGTTTTTCAAAACTATAAAAAACTTCTTGGATTTCAAGACAGTCGCCAACCTTTTTTTTTTTTTCATGTCTGGATAAACAATGATTTTATTTAATATAACGTAATGTAGCTTCACAAACACTCAACTTGATATAAAACAGTTCGATCACAACAATGAATTAAAATGCGGTTCCACGTACACGCAATATCCATTTTGGATTTTCCTCATCAACATGAAAATACCCATGTACCAAACCATAACTAACAATTTCACATTCGATTCATCATTTCAGCAGCTGATACCATACATCAATTATAACAACGAATTCATTTTTAAATAAAGGAGTTTTAGATCTAGAAGAACGTGAAATGAAAAACAAGAGATAATAAACTACATTCCTTTCAAATTTCAACAAAACGAAGATTATTTTTTAGATAATAGCAATGCACTAAATTATTTATATAATACCTTAAAGTAATGTGTTCGTTGAAAGATAACAGATGACTGGTGTAGTACTTCTTTGAACATCCACTTCTAACATATTTTTCGACAAAAAATACGGCTATTACAATTACAATAATTAAGAGCCGTATGCAACGTAGTCACAATGAACATTTTTGCGAATCTATCAAATCTAACTTACGAAATAAGAATTCAGTATTCAGTAATAAAATCAGTATCGTCAATTTGGCGGGTGTTTTCAGTTTTGCTTTCTGCTTGGCTTTCGAAGTTTCGATTTTCGATTTCAAATAGTTTCGAGTAATTTTAATTAATAAACATAGATGGTGCTTAAGTTGTACTGGTATATAGAAGATTTTTTATAATCAATTTTCAAATTTTTTTCACTATTTCGAATTGTTGACATTCGCCTAGTCTATAAACATCATCATTTTCTAAATTATTAATAATGTAATTTGGCTCATTATCGTTTAAAAACTAAATGTCTTCGTTTCATTTCAATTAAAATTCTCAATACCAATTTCCTTTATTTTATTCAAAGAAATTCCAATAAAGCTTGGGCTCGTTTACCAAATTCGTAGAAAAACAAAACAATAAGAAAAAATAAAATGTGAAGAAATATTTAATAGCACAATTTTTTATAACTTATGTACAAAAATTTTCAAACAGTAACCATTTCGTCTTAAAATAAATTTGATGAGATCGAAATTTAAAATTAACTCAAAATATCAAAATGAAAAGGCTTACTTCTTCGCGATACTGTATATGTAAAAAAACATCTCGCGTCCTAATTAACAAAACCCAATGAGTTAACAAAATGAATCATAACAAAAGCACATCCCATGAACTTATATACTGTAAGTACTATCGATAATTTTGTCTTTTTTTACGTTAGATTGTAATCTGCTACATTTGACTGTATCATCATATTTTACAATCACTGAAAAATAATCAACGTAATTTAAGTACAAAGGAGTTATTAAATAAACGTTGGCATAAAACGAAAAAAAGTATTCCATAAATTAATCTACACTGACACAAATACAAAAAAAATTGCAATATAAATTTGCAATAGTTCAAAAAAAAATCGAGTCGTTAAATTACTTCACTTGTCTAAACAATCTTTGGTATCACATTGGACACGTCTTGTAAATGTGTAATGTGTGCGTACTCGATCTAACTCGACTACTTCAGCCTTAACGGTATTTTCATTCCAGTTAATACAAAAACATAACACAGCATACGTAACTCATGCGTAAACGATGAAACTCATTTCAAATTTCTATATTTATCATGATAATGAGTACGTTTTCCTCTTCCGTCATTTTCTTTACGTTTAGTGCGATTTTCTTTTTTCCTCGGTAGAAAATTTTTGTCACGGGTTTTACGCAGAAATTCTTCCACCGAACGATCATATAAATGTTTAGTAGGAGGCATTGGATTTAATTTTGGAAAATGAGGAAACGCAGGAAGAGGATCATAATAACGAGGCAAAACAGGAGGTTGAGGTAATGGTAGATGTGCAAAAGGTGAAGAAAACATCTCAGCAGAGGGAGGCGGCGGCGGTAAAAAAGGTAATGATACAGGTAATGGAGGTCTCAAAGAATGGTTGAATCGCTTCATATAAGACTCAATTGAGGTCATTACTCGTCCACGTAACGGTGCTTTATTTTGCATATCTGGGAAATTTTTATGCATCGTTATCGGTCTGGTTTTATAATGCTTTATAATACGATTATCATCTCGAGTTCGATGCAACATCGCTTTCTTATCTCTTAACATTTTATGGTTTTGTAACATTTTCGATCTAATTTTTGAGGTATATAAAGATTTAATTGGATCTGAGGCTCGTTTATTTTTCGCATCTTCTTTCGACTTCCTAAGAATAGGCGTTATGTCAATACCTTCATCCTCGGGAAATAAACGGCAAAGTTTTTCACCAATTCGAGGTTCAACTTCTTGACCATCACGAGCTATTTTGACAGGTTTATTACAATTCCACGGATTGTACAGAGTTGTTGTAAAACTAAACGGTAAGTCATTACGACATATCCAGTCTATACGAAAAGTACCTTTCAATAGATTTGGTGTCAATTCTGCAGGCACTATCCATGGAACTGGAGAAATACTTCGATCTACTCCGGTTCCTAGTCTAGCAAATCCAGAAAATTTGCCACTTTCTTTTGCCGAAAAAATTAATATTACGTTTTCAGAACTACGAAAAGCTTCAGATAATTTCACCTGATTTTGAGGCAACGTCGCCCAAACTCCTTTTACTTTAGATAACGCGATGTTCTCAGCGTTGCTGCTTTTAATTATAAAAAATCGAGCATCACGAAACAAATAATTCAATTTGCCGATATATTCGCTGGTGTTTCTTTTCAAAGGAGAAATCGAATCGTTTTTTCGGTTGCGATCTTGAAATGAAGTGACTTGAGACGATAGTGTTTTATCGTGTCTTTTGCGTTTCACATCAAATGACTTGGAACTCACAGCGTCATCGCCACTATCTGAATCACTTGCAACGGTGGAGCCTACTTCACTTCTGGTATCATATCTGTCGAAATTATCTTACATTATTCGATAAGTAGTTAACGAAGCATTTTTACTTTGCAATTATTACCCCTGCATATCGTCATCGGATTTAGCATGTTCGGACAAGTCTTTTTCAACTGATTCCTTCTTACTCGAGGAAGTCTCTTCTAATTCATGGTCAAAAGAATGATCAATACTTCGTAATTCTTCGACATCGGACGTTTCTTCAGGTTCTTTTTTAATTTCCTCTACTTTTGGCATTTGATTTTCTTCAGTCATTATGTAACGTCAATTATTTTGCATTTACTACACATACATACACACACATATACTATATACATAACATACATAATCATAATATTTCGAAAGAATTAGATATTGGAAAAAATAAGCATTATGAATGAAACTAGATTTTACCACATTAGATTACCTACACCACTTACTTTTCCAGCTGAAATGATTTATCTTGAATAAAAAAAAACAATATTTGAGAACTTACGAGACGATTATCATATCAGCAGTGCAAATGGGCTACCGTAGCGTTTTCCAAAACAAAAATTTACTAAATGATGTCGAATGAAAAACACATACTTACCATTTGATATGTTTGTAGAAATTTATAAATACGATAATACACCGACGTAATTTCAGGTTTTTAGAACAAGTATTTTGAAAAACATCACCATCTATCATGATCACAACTAATTAAATCAAGTCCGTACAATAGTTCTGAGAGACGACACAAAAATCATATAAAACATCGTTTACGTTATACCTGTTTCGTCAGAATTTTCGTTATATCTATGCACGCAATAATCAAGTTCGATCTTAAAAAAGTTCAATTTGGGAATTCGGTTCATGTTTTGAAAAATAAACAACAAAATTGATAATCAAATTTAAACGCCGAGAGAACTACGATACACTAATGAAAGACATTTTCATAATTCAAAGTTCAGCTTTCTGGTTCTCCTGACAAAGCATCACCTTCACTTACCCATATCATTTAAAAAACGAATCTTCAGAAGAATCGGAAAACGTCGGTAACAAGTTCTTATGACGATGAGGAACACGGTGAACATACACTTTTCAAATAAACTTTCAAGTCGTTGAAATAACTTTCAAAATTGTTACGCTTCTTGATCGAGTCAAAGGAAGACGAACACATCAATATCAAAACCATGCAAGACAAATTATAAACACTGAATTGATTTCAACCAATAACAAAATTGCCAAAATGCAATAAGTAAGCAAATGATATCCTCATAATTTTAGGAAAAAATATTCATAATTTAAGTACAATTTGTGAAATAAATTAAAAATTCATATAAAATTTACAAATTTAGATTTCAAGATTTGTGCTTTGTATTGTATGTTGATCTTGCTACGTTGCCAATTTTTCATAACAATGAAATCTTTCACAAAAAAATACATGAGAAGCACGTCAGAACAATAACGTAACATCAATATGTAACAGTAACATAACGCAAATTACAAAAATCATTTCTGTCTTTTTCGTTTCTCTTCTTCAACAATGTTCATTTGTGATTTGATGGTATGCGTTGATTGAAGCGTATTTTGTATTATTTTTGTAATTTTATTGTATCGTATATCGCACCAAAAATCATAATACTCAATGTAAAATTATATTGCTTTTAAATTATGAATTCTGAATAGTGCTGTGATCTAATACTCCTTAATCAAATCCTTTAACATACTTAATTTTTTGTAATTCCGTTTTCAAGCATGTTATTTGAAATTGTTGAAATCATTTTTCTACCTCCAGCAGAGATACTTCTACGCTGAAATTTTGTAAGTATAGATATCCTAAAAACACCATTTACCAAAGCATTTACCTCACTTCTACCATAATTTTGAATTTTTTCGTGTTCACAGTTTTACGCTTTTTGAAAATGGAATTCTTAAAAATAGCATTTATTAGTATTATTATTAGTCAAATTGGTAAGTAAACTCGTTATTTAATTTTTTTGATTTTTAATTTTGCCAACTTCTGTAACCCTTACTGTTCAGTTCACAACGCAGCGAGTAGTGTTATCGAATACGAAAAATTAATGAAATGTGAAAATTTCGAGGAAGAGAAACGCGATCCTTACAACAATTTTAGTAGAATAGTGGATGATTCGTGAGTAACCTTTATAATTATAATATCTTGTCAAATTTTGAAGATGATTTTGTTGATTGATGTGTACCTGTCGTAGTGATGAAATTGCTGCAGATGGTGCATCAATTGTCGAATGTGCGATAGACGAGTATTGTTTTGCATTGTGGTCAAATACTTCATTCAACGGAATATTGTTCGTGAAAAAAGTAACTTCATTGTCAAATACTTCAAGGTGTATTTATACCCTCAGGAAGAATGCTTTTAAAATGTCAATTTTATGTACAGGGTTGTTTCAAAAGCGACGATTCAAATTGCGGTGGCCAGAATAGATGTGTGGCTAATAGAAAAAATCGTAATTTATATTTCTGTTGCTGTGATGGAGAATTGTGTAATTCGGACGTCTTCTTTGAACCTGAAGAAGTCATCGTATATGAAGGTACGGAAGGTACATATCTAACTTTTCGTAATTTTTCTTAAATAAATTGCTGAAATTATATCGTTTTATTTCAGATACATTTGATACAAATCACATCCGTATTATACCTTATGTATTTTTGAGTGTCGTAGTGCTTCTAATAGCAGTGATTTTTTTTTATCGGAAACGTATTTTATGTAAAGTTGAAACAGTAAGTTTTCCACTAATGAAATATTTTTCAAAATATTGCAAACTTGACGACGTATTTTTTATGCAGGGTATGGTGGTCAGTACAAGATCGCGAAATGACTTTTTCGAAGATCAGTTACCTGTAAATTTGATAGAATTAAAAGGCCATGGTAGATTTGGAGAAGTATGGAAAGCGTTAAATCTAGCCACAAACGAATTAGTTGCTGTGAAAATTTCACCTTCTTCGGTACGTTTTAATTTTTTGTTCGGTACGTTTTGAATTGTTCATTTTTTTAACCTTATATAATACGTAGGATGAAAAGTCATGGTTGACTGAACAAGAAGTGTTCAAATTACCTCACATGGATCAAGAAAATATTTTGAAATTTATCGCAGCTGAAAAACACAGTGACGGACTTCAAACCAAGTATTGGTTAATTACGGCGTATCATGAAAGGGGTTCCTTATATGATTATTTGAAAAATCATACCGTTACTTGGGATGAACTATGTTTGATCTCCTGTTCAATGGCGAGGTACAATTCATCATCATTTCAATATCAATGCTCGATTCAAAGAACCGTAATTAATTTTTCAATACGCCATTTTCAGGGGCTTGGCGCATTTACATGAAGAAATATCATTCGTATCACCGGAAATCGAGAAACCTTCAATTGCGCATAGAGACTTCAAAAGTAAAAATGTTCTTCTGAAAGCCGATCTTTCCGCTTGCATTGCTGATTTTGGCTTAGCATTGGTTTTTAAGCATTCTCAATCTTATAGCGGTAATCAACATCAGGTAACTTGTATGAAAGCAGGAGTGTTCTAATTACGTACAAATGGAACTAAATAAGTCTAATTCGCGACAGGTTGGTACCAGACGATACATGGCACCAGAAGTTTTAGAAGGATCAATCAGTTTCCTTGCTACTTCGTTTCAACGTATTGACGTATACGCTTGCGGTTTAGTTTTATGGGAGATTCTATCACGATGTACAGTCCACGAGGTATGAATAAAGTTTCAACGAATCAAAAAACCATAGCTAAAAAATGTGTTTCTATTTCAGGAGGCCACTGCAAAGTACCAGTTGCCTTTCGAGAAAGAACTAGGTGACCGTCCAACAATGGATGAAATGATTGACTGGGTTGTTAGAAAAAATCAACGACCTGTTATTAAAGACACGTGGAAGAACCACCCGGTAAGAAAAACGCTTCAATTCTTCAAAGTGTAGTTACTTTTCAAACGTCTAATTCACAAGTCCTCTTTGCAGCTTTTATCAAGCGTTTGTGAGACAATCGAAGAATGTTGGGAGCATGAACCAGGGTACAGAATATCGGCGTCGTGTGTAGCCGAGAGATTCAACACGAATTTAGATTCGCCATCGTCAACGAAATGTGAAACTAGACTACTACAAGATATCGTTTAATTCGTCAATTTTCTTCGCGAAATTCGTAATCGACATTACATCACAGTTTCTCAGCTATCCAGCATCACAACCTCATATATCGATGGTCGAAAATAATAATTAGGGATATTCTCCAAAGAAAAAGAAACGCTGTAACTTCTCCTCGCATTTTCAATCAGGATATACCCATAATTGTGATTTTCTCGGTGTTCAGGTACTGAGTTCGAATTTTATAGAGCTTTTTTGAATACGTCCCAATTAATTTTTAAATGTTACTTTTTTATGACTCATTTTGTGAATTTTTGTCTTATTGTTTTACCGCTTGAAGTAATGATTTTTACGAAAAATGCCCTTATTTTACTTTTAAAGAAGTATTTACTCGTAGATATTTTCTAGACTTGAATCTGTACAACATACAGACGAGGCAACACTCATATAGCTTTCAAATCTAGTCGAAAAAAATGTAATTTCATTCATATGTTGCGTATTAACTTCAGTATTATGTAGTATTAGACTTAAAACGTCAACGTCGCGGTTGACAAAATCAAGCATTTTGTTTCACCTGGTAATTCCCAGTGAAAGAATTGCTATTTATGTATCATTACTTTGAGTATTTTCATTCGTTTTACTCAAGACTTAATTACTGTTCTAGCCCGGATTGAATTCGAGAAACATTGTGAATTGTGAATACTTATTTTTTTGTAATTTTTTTACTATTTTATTTTATTATACTGATATTATTTGTAAGATTTATGATGATACTTAATAAATGATGAATGTTTTCTAAAAGTTGTTCAATTCTCAGTTGTCAAAGATGTTCAGATTTTCACGCGTCGTTGAAAGTTTTAGAAAAATGCTCTGAGAACCGATGCGGTCCTTGATCGGATGTTTTATCAAAACCAAGAAAAAGTTGCTCAGATTGTGAGTATGGTCAGGAGCAGGCTAGAGCATAGATTAAGTATAAGTAACGTTCTATAATATGGCCCCAAAATTGGAAAAAGTTGTTGAAGTGGGACCAATGAAGGGAATTGTACATTGTTCATCTGAAATCTAATCAAATTGAAATATCTAAATATTCGTTATCCTTCTTCACAATTCAAAAATTGCGAATAATAGAACGGCACTTTCAATTTCAATCACACTCTTTCTTCATAACATGAATAAAAAACCTACGAAAACATATCGTTTAATATCGCTTCACAAGCAGTATTAAAAATAAATGCAAAGTTGAATATTCTTTGAACTTGAAGTCAAATTCATAACATTGAAATCAATACACAATATCAGTCTTGAGTAATTCTAAGAGATTGATGGAACATTCCAGATTATCGAATTCTATCAATTATAGCAAACTTCTCGTTCGTCGATATATTTGAAATGATACCTCGAGTAATTTTTTCATTTACTCGGAATGATAACAAGAACTGAAACTGGAACATATCGATATTACTACATCGTTCATTTACGATAAATTAATAAATCACTTCCACTTCGTGAATCAATGAGGTAAACATTCCACAGTTTGCGTAGTTAATTTTACACACAATTTCATTTCTCGTCTATCGTCCAATCATCCATAGTGGGCATTTTCAAAGTAGCGAATTTCTTTTTCAATTCGTTTACTTTTTTCTTGTATAATACAGCACGATGTCTTCTCGAACGATAATGCTCTTCCCACTGCAACACACCTGAAATACAAACAAACGTAAACTACTTTGATTTGATAAAAATATGATTAATTCATTACCATCATATCCTACTCACCGATGAACATTCTGTTGCAAACCTCACAATAATACTCTCCATCTTGGTATCGTCTAGGATCAGGTGTTTGATTTGGTATCGGTGTATGATTCAATGAAAGCATATCTTTACCGTTGAGATAATTTTCTACAATATGAAATGCGTTTGATTCTACTTTTTCTGGCCATTCGTCTAAATTTGTGCCGTCTAATTTGAAGATAGGAGGAACCTAGAGTCAAATGGATTTTCACGATTATCACATAAAATCAGAAGTAGCTAATCCTAATTTTATGATCAAACACTAAATTTCCGAATTCCTCTACGTATATGAAATAACTTTTAATACAGTCAGACTGAGTAACGTGATCAATCGTAGATATTGCGTGTAATTTTTATAAAATACGTATCTGAAATCGAATAAAACTAAAATTCAAATTATTCAATTACCCACACGCTAATTCCTGCCGATTGCTAGTTCTACAACACATACTACATTAATATTCACAAAATCATAAAAATTACTTTTTTAGTATCGGGAACTCTGATTAATTTATTCATGATGTATTTATGCTGATACTTGGAATACTTGACTGTGGCCGTTTTCAATAATCTAACACCGTTGTCGAGTAACTTCTGTCCCTTTTTACTAACACGTTCTTCTTCACTGGCGATCAAATACAAATGAAACTCCTTCAATCCTATTGTCTGAAAGACACCCCTCGAATAATCAGGATCTCTGTGGAAAAAACACCACGTTAATGAAGAAAAATTCCCGTCGTGAATTCAATATCATCTCAAGAGTGACTCATATTTCACGTTTATGAACCGGAAACGCCATCGCATCGATCATCGACCGATTAACCATTCGTGTTCATGTACGATTTCATCTATGAGTTTTTTCAATTTTACGTATTTACCACATTTTCAAATTTCGTTTACGCGCCGTCGCCATTTCGTACGCAATATTGCGAAATAAATTCACACAATAGTATTTTAATAGCTGTGTCGTCGCTTACGTCTGCTCGCCTCTTGTCGACGTACCAGAAATTAAAACATATCGCGTTTAATCATCCGTAAAGGAAAAAATTTAAGCTTTAAGTTTAACGAGGTTAACAATAATTTGACCTCATTTGTCCTACACGACAATTACTCCTTATACCTTAAAACACACATTTGTCACATATACTACCACACACACGCGTACCTACTCGTGGCGAAACGCAAAAATTCCCGTTTTAGTTTCAGCTTACGTTATCACTTCCTGAAGTCAATCAACGTAGTAAAAATACTTACAAATTATACGCCAGCCTTTGAATATTATATTGTTTGTGGAATTCCAGTAATTCATCGATTAAACCTCTTTCCATCATTTCGTTAACGCGTACAGTCAGTCTTGAATTTAGCACTTCCTGCAACACGATAACACAATCGTCAGCGTTAATTTAATATTAATCGTAAAGGAAATTTCGATGATTTCATTACGCAAATATGCCACATAATTTTCACTTTATCAAAAATCAACGATATTTTTCAACCGTTTAACCGGCTGATAATGATAAAAATAACGTTATTTCGAAGAACGAACACCAATTGATACCAATCGTTGATGTATTCGGGGGAAAAAATTTCGAAGTCGACTTTTTCAAAACGATGAGTAATTTGCAAATGTAGAAACGTATTCATATAGGTAATTCAATTTTCATTTCCGTATTTATCGATAAAAATCCTAATTACAAAAAAAAATCGAAGTAACGAGAAATCATAACGTTTCGTTTACTGCCAGTTACCAGTAAAAATAGCTACATTCATCGTAAAAACGCCTCATTTCGGGTGAATAATTTTCCATACATCGTTCGATGAATAATAACGAATACCTATTCACGAATTTATACCACAACACCTACGCTACAAAAAAAAAATCAAATTCATCAACCAATTAAAAGCAACCTTTTCATCGAATGGCATTTTACTTCCTAGGAAAAAGTATGAGTAAACATACACGACGCGCGACGTTCATCTATATTCATCCAAACGAATACAGAAAATTTCGCCGAAAACCACACCCCCCGCTTAGCGAGATCGATTAATCGATTACCAAAACCGGGTATTAGCCGGCTGCGGACAAAGACGAAGAAGTACGCGGCTCATTAAAAGCGTGAAATCTTGAGCTGGTGCGCCGCTAGGCAACGCCGCACACCGATGTGAATCAACGCGCGCGCGGACTAATAAATCGCGACGACCGTCCTTGACGTGCACCAAATTCAGCCTCTCTCATTGGCAAGGTCTAGGTTATCCAGTGCCAAACCAGAAATTGTAATACGTTTTACTTTTACACGCAACGACATCGAAATTAATTATTTCGGCAAAACGATTAAGATATTCATGGTGACTATTGGGGCTCGCCGCCATTCCAGTGTCTCCTCGATTCGCGTTTTTTCTCGTTCCGTCAAACCCGCCCCTCATCGTTCGTTATCACGAATTCGCTGATACTATGTTGCGAAAATTTATATATATAATAAAATATTTTATCGTCTTTAATTCGAGCAAATTAAAAAGTATCCCGACGGCATCTTTTTATGTGCTTTTTAATCGTCTGCCATTTTATACGCGTATTCGTCTCGTCGCCCATTACCGATAAATTTAAATCACCTAATTAGCGATTTTTTTTTCTTTTTTACATCATCGTCGAGTGATCCGTAATCTTAACTAGGCTGAGATTCTCATTCATCTCAATTTTTTTCGAAGAAAAAAAACTATTTCATATAATATATTTATTTGATTTAAAATCGACCAGTTTTCGAATTATAATATTCAACGGGTTCGCGGCATCATGCACAAATATGAGAAAATTTCGTAATTTTTTTTCTAATATAATAATATGATGACATTGAAAGCAACGTACTCTTACTTCTTCGATAACGAGACGGAATGCTTCGAGCTAGTCGTAAATTATTTGGGGGGAGGGGGTACTAACTTTTGTTTTCAAATCATCGCGGTAACTGCTTACAAAGTTTTTGTATTTTGAATGAAACATATTTTCAATGAAAAGGATTCAACTCGATGATAAATTTAAGTAAAAAATCAACTTTCACAAAATATATGAAAAGAGGAGCTAAATTACGTTTTTTGTTTTTAAACTAAAGAGCTTCAAAATAAATTAACAAAAATTTGTTGCGAAAAAATAAAAATTTTTCGTTTTAAATAACCAACACAATCAAACATAAGTCAACCTATTCATCGTTTCCTCAAAAACTATTCACTTCGGAGGCCCAAGTTGGGAGGCCCAAGTTGGGGGTTATGTGTAAAAAAATTTCAATCAAATTCGAAAAAAAAACGTTTTCTCGTCTTTTTTAGGAAAATTTCTTAGATGTTTTTAGATTGGTATTTTTCGTGTTACACCAGAAATGTGCGATCATGTAATTTAGGAAAAATTTCTCGTCAAACTTTAATGAAATTTTCAAGGTCCGATGAATGTCAAAGAAAAAATGAAATTTAGGCACATGTAGCATGTACCTCCCCTCGGCCTTTATTTTCACAAATGTCAACTATTTTCAATGAAATACATGATTGAATTTCTATTTCATGAATTTAAGTTACGATAAGTTGATGATGAATACACACAAATTTTCAAAACGAAAAAAGATGACATTTCGGAGGTTTACTCCTCGATTTTTTTTAATTTTTAAGTTGATATTTATTCAATTTTTCGCCAGAAAAACGATGGTGAAGTTCATTTCTCGGGCCAAAGCTTACTTTCAAAGTTATACTGATGTTACCCGAAAGAATTTCTCCATAAGTAAATGAAATTAAGCTATTTTGTAATTTTTACCAAATTCCTCCAAAATGTTTGAATATTTCGTGGAAAATCCCCAACTTTCTCAGGTCGAGTGAATTTTCAAATATCGTAAAACTATGGAAAATAACTGAAATATTTTAAATTAAAAATTAAAGATAAAAACACGGAAAACTTACATTGTATTTTTCCGTCAAACCATCGAACACAGGTAAAAATTTCAAAGAAACTGTAGAAAAAACTTGGAAAATATGTTTATTTAAAATTAATATTTTAAAATATTACTTTGTGAAAAATTTCCAACATTTCCAAATAAGTATTTCTTGCGACTGGAAAATTTTACTAGAAATTTTTTACAAGTGCTCGAATATTCTGGTAATCTTCCATTGCTTTAGATTCCCCTCTTTCCTTACACCCCAACGTCAACTTCAATCATTTCCGTGACATTTAAATACGGATTAAAGAAAAATGGTATTCATGCTGTCGTGCGATACTCTCTTGAAATCTCTTCATCCGATCCAATTTCATATCACTTCGTCAACTCGATACTATGCGAGTGTTCGAGAATGCATGAATATTATCGTGTTTCAGGTACATTTCTTCGTGTCCTAGTCTCTGGGAGAAATTTTAAATATTTTAAATATTTCGAGATCAAGGATCCCTTATGGTTGGGTATTTTTCCGTAATTTTAGTAAATAAGTAGTCGTCATATGTAATTGATCTGTTTGACTTGTCTTTGGGGAAAATAATAGAAATAACCCCAATAATTTTTTCGAAATTGATCAATAACGTAATAAAAATCAGTCCAGCTAAAAATACTGTATTTTATTTTATCCTTTTCACCAATTTCATGATATGCTATATGTAAATATGTATTTATTTGGTATCGAGGCCTAATAAAATATAACACTTGTACGACTTACACAAATCAACGATGGCGTACACGTGTTCGATAAAAAATACCTTTTTATCCCAATGCAAACACGTAAACCTAAGAATCGATTAATCGCGTCTCATTACTTTGTACGCAGATGTACAAAAAGTTAAATTATTTAAATACGAATCAGTAAAACTTTGTAATTTAATAACCTAAATAACCTTTGGGGCTAGTGGATAAACGATAAGAAAAAAAAAAGAGAGAAACTCATCGCGCCATTGAAATATCAGATCGGTCTAAATCTCGTTGACGTAACAGTTCAATTTGCATTCACCATTATGTAATTAAAATTTCAATTTTACATTTGAATTTTGTCGTCATCGTACAGACAAAAGAAAGGTATAATTTACAAATCCATTAGCATTAATCACCGAGAGAACTTCGCGGCCACCTTACGCAGTCGTCCCCCCTCTCTTCCGTTGCACATCCACGACGCAAAATTTCAATTTCCAAACGTCTTTCGTTGTACAATCGACTAATAAAAAATATAACCCATTTGGCACTAGTTTTCGCATAGAATCGCGTATATTAAAAAACGCGAAAAAAAAGCGACTCGAAAATGCGTATGGTGCACGTTACATAGTGACATTAATAATTCCATCATGAAATTCTCTCTCTTTATTTTTTCACAACTAGGCCAATTTAGGTCACGTGCACGCCAGTGACAAGTTTAACTATACGAGTGACCGTGAAAACGAATTCGCAAAAAATAAGCGGCATTACTACGCGATCGTCTTCGCCTTTTTGACGTAAATACAACCCTATTAAATACGTACAAAGTTGCAATAAATAATCCACCATACGCAGGCGGCCAGAAACCAGAAAAAATCAACGGATCAAGGAGGAGGAAAAATAGAAATACCGTCGTAATTAGAATGGCGTTAGACGTCGTACATGAGACGTTTAACAAGACACGCGGCCGTTAACATTAATCAAAAAAAATTTGGCAATTTTTCGTATCCTACTGAATTTTTTCCATCCGTAGGAGTACCAAAGACCTTGACTTTGTTTCGTGCATTTTTCTCCTTCTAATTCGCGCCCAAGCGCAATGAAATCATTTACGTATTCTCATTCCACCGTCCACCGTCAGTGACAATTTATCAAACACGATTACTTCCCTTTCATGTCTTCTCAAAAAATAACTTTTTTGTATCTTTGAAAATTTTCCATTATTTGAATACTCCTGAAAAGTTTACCAACGGAATAAAAAATAAAGACACCCCGTATAATAAAGTAACCATAATACCCTTCAATCTGGTGAAATCCTTCACCCAGAATGGTCGCGCTAAAAACTTATAATCCTGTAAAATGCGATACACAGAATAAGAAACAACATCGGCGTGAAAATTTCACAATTCCAGGACGAAAAACGAAGTAGTAAAGAAGTTATACGAGTTATCTCTTTGAATGGTTAAATTTTACGTCAACGGTTCACAAATACTCGTACGAGTATATTACGCATAATCAGAAATTACTTCGTATCCAAAAGTCCAATACGATTGTTTCAGCAATAATGCCGACCAACCACGTAGAAAAAATCTCGTTTATCACGTAAAATCCATTAGAAATAACCCAGTTTCACTAAAAAAAAATTATCATATTTTTTTCTAATAATAAATTATCAAAATTTCAGGGGTTTCCAAATATTTCCTATTTTATCAGCATGAAATTACTGCGTTAGTTATCATTTCAATGTAAATTACGTGTACTTCAAGGTAATGAAAATTTTCAAACAAAATTCAATAATTTAATTTTGTAAAATTCGTGGAAAATCACTTATCATTATCCTAATAAGTTCAGTATTTCGTTATCGCTTGAAAAAATGTTAATGTTCTTGAACAACGAAAAATTTGATTTTCGTGTATTTCCGAGTAGTGAAATAAAATACGTTTTTAAAAAATTCCAGTCCGCTCGCACTTGTAATTTAATCTTTTAGATATTTCCATGGTTCGAAAATTGATTAGAAACACACGAAGATAATTTCATTTGTCAAATTGATGCAAAGATAAACGACGGGTCCTCCATTTATTACTTGATACGTATGCCCCCCCCCACATTTTATTTGTTTTACATCCATAACAATTTTAAAACATGTTTCAACGCGATCAAAGCGTGTTTACCAATGCTGGCGAGACTAAGCTACACCACGAAGCAACTTATTTTGCCATGTTGGTAAGCTCGGTAAATCGTTCAAATTTGAATTTACGTAAACTATGCATAGAACTTTTTTAATGTAAAATAAAAAAATACACAAAAAAGGTCATATATAATTTTTGTTCAAATTAAAAATTGAAGGTGCTATATTTCTTTGAAAAATTGTAGCCTCTCCAATTCACTCAGCAAATGGAAGCATCACGACATCAAATAAAAATATTAGAAAATCTACCACCCTGAAAAAGAATTTGCATACATTCGCGAAGCAAGTAAGAATAATTATCGAGCTTGAATCACCGATTGAGTTGATAATTGGCCATTCGTCTGAAATTCTCAATACCACAACTCTAAAATTTTCCTAGAGTCAAGATAGTTGCATAAAATGAGGAAAAATTCGATTTCCGTTGAAGTTCGTAACCACGTGATTTTTCCATTCGTTAAATACATTTTCAGGATAACATTAGAATAAATTAAAATTCACTCGCGTTTTACCAACAAAGTGCAAATATTCCCGACGTTTATCCAAACCGTAGGTGATTTCAGTTAGACGAGAATTATCTACAGATTAACACGTTACACGAGATTAAAAAAGTACCCGATCATTCGCGGATTTTCCTGACGAGAGAAAAATGTTAATTATTCGCTACGTGAAAAAATTCATTGATAACTTCGCGTATTGTGCGCGATAAAAGGATTTCGCGTTGTTTGCTTTTTTCATCATTCATCGACTGGACTATTTTCCCCGTCGTGAGAATCGTATTAAGTTATTTTCGCCAATTGTTTTACTGTTCGACGATATTCAAGTAATGGTGAAGCCAGCATGTAATTATACATGTAGTAGAGAGGTACGTGCACGTTTGGATGAAAACGGGAAAAAAAACGTTAACGAGGTTTAATTGGATTAACGTTATTTTCGCATCCCTTTGTCTTACGTAGATTTCCAAGAAATACTGAACACTTGTCGATTTTTCACGCGTGTTTATACGCTGCTGATGTTCATATTGTACGCTGAATTGAAACCACATACATGCTAGACAAGGACTTAACGCATCGCCAATGGCTTCGAGTTTTTCTTCGTAAAATGATTCTTTATATTTCAAAATAAAACCCCCCATAAAATCCCTTTTTTCAAAATACGGCACACTTAATGATTCGGCGTATCACAATGGCCATGTAATTACGACCTTTCTTAGAAGGATTTCTAGCTTCGGGGTAGTTCGATTAGAGAAACGCACTGCGGACTTCGATGCATCTGACATGTGTCGTATTTTTGGTAAAACCAAGAAAAAACATCATTTCGAAGGTTTCGACGAGAGCATTTCAACATTGAACGTATTGTGACCGGGTATACCTTTCGGCTGGAGTTCTTTTCTATTAAAATATCGCCGAACATTGGACCTTATTTATTATAAACCACTGATCTTTCCATAGATACGATTCACCAATCATTGTACTTTACTCCCTTTTCATATAAAAGTACATCGCGCTCTTCAATGGTGGCGATTCTCAAAACTATTCACTTATCTAGATTCGCATTCATGGGTTAGTTTTTATGAAGTTATGGTCGCCGACAGATAATGAAGTGATCTTGAATGTTAATCATCGTATATGCGAATGCGTTTGTGTTAACGCGAGGTTTCATTGTTTTTATTCCCAAAGAGGTCGGAACTTTTGAAAGCATTATTGACCGGATGTTTTCATAAGGAACCAAGTGTTGACTTATTCTCTTCTCCATTTGATTTTTTTTCTTTGTTTCTGACTCGAATGTCTACTTGTATGTTGATGGCGACGTTATCTAGTTTACTTTTACGAGTTTGTTTTTAAAACTGATTCTACATCTTTGTACTTTCAATGCCAGAGTAATGAGTGGAAAAGTTCAGGTCGAAGTGGTCTCGTTGTAGTGACCATCATTAACCAACTGACTATATTCGATGAACATATTTTTCGTATCTACAATTACTTGTACCACATTATTATATATTGTTTGATTAATACATAAATATGTACAGCCCGTCCGGTTGATCTTAGTACCCCTAAGCGCAAAAATCCCATCAACGTAGCTGACGCGTAAAAAGTGGCGACACTTACACAGGTTACAAACAACGTAAATAGGGACGTCAGTGCGTGCAAATTATAGCACAAAAAAAATGTACGAAAAAAGTAAATTATCGATTATAATGACTATTTTTGGTTTTTAAATTATTAATATCAACTTACGTAAATTCTTT